>SSNS01000698.1:213779-230364 GCA_006937985.1 Aphyosemion australe | reverse complement strand
AACTTTAATAACTTCAACAAAAAAGCTCTAAACTGTACCAAACTTGGTGGGAGTCATCACACCACTGCACCAACATATTTATGTGGTTGTTGGTTCAAATCCATTTAGCTCCGCCCCCTTTCAGCCATTTGCCTCTAGATAACACACGGAACATCTGATTGATGCCAAACTAACACAAAACCATCTTTGTCAACCTAAAATTACCTCAATGGGATTTTAATTTTATCGCCCACAGCGCCCCCTACATAACTTCAAAATTTAATAACTTCGAAAAACAAAATCACAACTGTACCAAACTTCACTTGTGTCATCATTTGACTGCACCAAACATATTTATGTGGTTGTTGGTTCAAGTCCCTTTACCTCCGACCCTTGAAGCTGTTTGCTTCTACAAAATGCACGCAACATCTGATTGACGCCAAACTAACACAAAGCACCGCTTAACTCACTAGCGTGGTCAGTTTAGAGCATCCCCTAGTGGTGAGATGCATAATTTTTTCGGCAGGCTCGGAGGAGGTGCTGAGTTGGGGTGAGGTGCGGATGAAGTGACGGCTCGCAGTTTCACAGGTCGCGGGGGTTGACGTTTCTGTGCCGTGGCGGTGCTCAGGTCCCCCCGGGCTGCCACTGGAGGCCGGAGCGGCGCTAAGCTGCGAGGGCCGAACGACGCTGCTTGCAGCTTTAATTACTTTTATTGTCATTTAATTTGTCTTAATGTGTATTTTTTGACATTGTTCAGCACTTTGGTCGATCTCTAATTGTTTTTAAAGCCCCATTCCTGAACTTTGCTGATATATGCTCTTTGTCGCCCTCTCAAGGCTTGCTGCGTAATGTCACTGTCGTAAAATCAAATCTCTCTCTGGGGCATAAGAGGCATGTTTACATTCCTAATGTCAGGCAAAACAATGAAAACAAACTTTTTCACCTCCACGCATTGAATAAATAGTTTTATCAGGACAGTATAACAACTTTTTGCCCGACAAAACACAATAACCCTGGTGAAATAATTTATTACTTACTGTCATGTGAATAGATATACAGTGTGTATGCCTTTAAGACCTGACTGGGGGGAGGAGTTTAGGGGGTTTTGTTTTAATGCTGGGGAGTCGGGAAGTTGGAGAATAAAGACGACAGCTCTGGAGCTGAATGGCATTGAGTCATTTATTATGTCGGTTATACACTGAACATGGTGTCAGAAGTTAAACAGTGATTATGGCGAAGTTTAACCCTCCTGACAACTTTGACTTCACCCGCCCGGAGCAGTGGTCGGAGTGGAGGCAGCAGTTCCAGCGTTACTGGCTAGCTAGCAAAAGAAGGGCGAGTCCACAGAGGAATACATACAGACACTCTATGAACTGGCTGAGACCTTTTAGTTTGGTCCAGCGAAGATTGAAAACATTTGTGACAAGTTAGTGGTCGGGATCCTGGATAAAGACATGTCGGAGAAACTACAGTTGAAAGCCGACCTAACACTGGAGAAAGCTGTGGAGATGGTGAGACAGTCCAGGCAGATTAAAGAGCACGTTAGCCAGCAGGCTAAGGCTGATGCGGGAGATGCAACGTTTCTGAGTGAGGTCACACACACTTGTAACTGTAACTGCGGGGATGCAGCAGCCCTGAGTGAGGTTAGACACTATGCACGCACTGCGTCTTTCCAACAACAAAGAGGAACAACGTCCCTTGTGGTATGTTGTAACTTAAACATAGCGGCTATGTTGTCACAATGTCACAAAAGACACGTCGCAAAATGCGACATTGTGGCGACTTTCTGTGTTAGTAGGGACGACACGTTTCTGGCTCTCATGGTCTACAGAGCTACACCAGTACAAGCCACAGGCGCCAGTCCTGCACAGCTGATGATGGGTCGTCAGATCAAGACGACTGTGCCTACAATCGATAAAGTTCTGCTGCCTAAGTGGCCTAACTTCGCAAAGGTGCGTGCAGCTGATGCCAAGGCGACAAGGAGCTACAGACGTGCCTACAACCGACGCTATGGTGCCAGAGCGCTCCCACCCCTTACACCCGGGCAGGTTGTGGCAGTGAAACTTGATGGTGATTCCGGCTGGACGTCTGTGGCAACGGTCCAACAACCACATCCGCTCCAAGGTCCTACCTGATTCAGACAGAACATGGGACACTGCGGAGGAACAGGCGCCACCTACGACCAATATTCTTTCCTGGTGAGGCAGAGAAAGTAGGAGGGGACGATCAGCCACCACCGCCATCGTCAACACCCCAGCCTACACCTTTGGGCTCCCCTGTCAGAGGGGCTATTTCACCTGCTGAAGAGCCAGTTTCTCCTGCCCATGACACTGTCCCAGCAGAACCTTCTGTTCATCTTCTGGGATCAGCTCAGGTGACGTCCAAAGGCAGAGTCATCTGCCCCCCCGAAAGGCTTAAAGACTTTGTTATTGAACTGTATAGCTGGCCTAAATGGAGCAAAATAACCTCCGGCAGCTATAAAGGTGACTGGGCAGTCCACCACAGCACCTCAACAAACACACACACACACGCATGCACGCACGCATGCACGCACGCATGCACGCACACACACATGCACGCACACACGCACGCACACACACACACACACACACACGCACGCACGCACGCACACACGTGTACGGTTGAGTTATGTTCTGTCGCCTTCATTCTGAAAGAAAAAAAAAGAGGTGGAGATTATCGTGATTTATTCTTTGGGTAAAGGCATCTATTTTTGTTTCTACTGTTGGCTGAAGTTACAGAGGGTTCCACTGTATCGCTAAGGTAATACTCTTTGTTTTCTATATACTCTGTATACACTGCCTCTGACTCAAAAGAGGGGAGATGTCATGTGAATAGATATACAGTGTGTATGCCTTTAAGACCTGACTAGGGGGAGGAGTTTAGGGGGTTTTGTTTTAATGTTGGGGAGTCGAGAAGTTGGAGAATAAAGACGACATCTCTGGAGCTGAACGGCATTGAGTCATTTATTACGTCGGTTATACACTGAACACTTACCTATTCATTAGCAGCACGGCTAGGTCAGAGTCGTAGTTCATGCCGTTCTTTCTAAAAGAGCTCTCCAGCGAGGAAAAGACGGTCCAATAATAACTCTGGTCTTTGCTCTTTTTCTGTCATGTTCTCCTTTTCTTTTCCTATATTCCTCTGATAAGGGATTTCTAGCTTTCTTTGGTGAATCTGCCATTGCTAAACCGGGAGTCTACGTTATACAATTATGTCAAGCCAAAGGGATAAAAAAAATTGCGCGTTCTAAACTCGCATTATGTCCGCCAAAACGCTCGTTCAAGATGCGCATTTTGATGGACATAATGCTCGTAGTTTTTGCCCCTTTGGTGTCAAAACGCGTGTTTAAAATGCGCATTTTGGTGAACATAATGCGTGTTTAGAACGTGCCCTTTGTTTATCCCTTTGGCTTGCCATATACTGCAGTAAAGCAACACCCAGTCAGTACTTCCGGTAGCGACCCGGAGCTCAAAAACTGTATAGTGCGGTAAACAGACGTGGGGACCCCCCAACACTCTCACAGGTACAAAAATGAACATAATTGATGATAGTATGATGCCAAAACTTTACAAAAAAGTATAATTTTAAGGTGTAAAGTTTGCGGAGTGTTACTTTAAATGTGCTATATAAATAAAGCTGATTGATTGATTGATTGATTGATTGAAAACCCTGTTAAGTTCAATGGCCTTGCTCTTCCAGCTGTTTGATTCTCCTTCCTTTTGAAAACAGTGATGTTCACTTTCTGTCTCAAAAACTGTTACTGCTCAACAAACGCTTAATAATCATCATTTGGGAGGTTGAGGCTTTTATTGTTATTTACTTATTGGTATGTAAACTGGTATGTTTTTTTCTATAAAACTATTCTTGGTTTCCTTCCAACATACTTGCAGAAATACATTTCTCAAAAGACTACTGGAGGCTACTGTATGCGTTCACATGGCTTGTCTCTTTTAAATGTACCAAGGGTTTGCACTGAGTTGGGGAGAAAAGCATTTAGATACTCTGCTCCTTATTCATGGAATCAGCTCCAAAACTAGCTGAATTTGAAAGAACTGGTCTCAGTGAATGAGTTTAAATGGGTATTAACCATTTTAGATACTGAGACGTCTGGGTGTAAATGCCATGATATATGATTTCTGTTATTCTGCTGGTTGTTTTTCTGATTATCTTGATATTTTTCTTGTTTTTGTTGGTTTTTATGATGTTTTATGATGTTATATGATCTGTAAGTGTGTTGATTTTGTTGCTGGTTGAGCTGCTGCCTGTCTTGGCCATGGACACTCTTGTAAATGAGATTTTTAATCTTAAGGGTTTTCTTCCTGGTTAAATAAAGGTTACATACATTGACTTGATTTGTCCAGATTTAACGGGGGAGAAAGATGGTGATGCTGGTAAGCGTGCTACTATAAAGACTTCATTGTGGTCTTCATGAACGTGTCGTACTTCGCTGTGTGCCTCGCCCCTGAGGGAGGCCAGCCAGGTGTCTGTGAGGCACTCATTGTTTATTAAAAGCACCTGTCCACAACTCCCTGGCTCTCACACACTAAAACATGATGTCATCCTCTCAGCTTGTTCAGATCCTGTGAGCTGTGTGGCAGGTTAGGGTTAGGTTAGAGCTAGCTTAGGAAAGGTCTGGTATTTTATTAGTGTCACACAGCTGGATGTACACAAGGCAGTATAAATCATTTAAATAGACCAGTGTACCATTGGTCCTGCTTTATTGTCTGCAGGAAGGTGCAGCTGTAACTTCTAGTTCTTAGAGCTTTCAAAAGGCTTCAGAAGCCAACTCCACATCCTCGTGGTTCTGGCAGATTCTCCTAAAAAGTACAAGTTTGGACCTTTAAATCTCCCTGATAGCATGTTTAGGATAAAAACTGAATTATCAGGAATATTTGTCGTTAACAAACCCATTCACTGGTTAATTGAGTCAAAATAATCAGAAACAACTTCTTTATATGCTTCTTTAAAACTGAAGCTATTTTCCACCAACGTTTTCCGGCTGACCTTTTTCACTAACAGGAATTCAGTCAGTGACAGAACTTCTGGTTCCTCTGGTTCTGTTCTGAACTTGTAAAATGAATGTCAAGCATCCACCTCAACAACAGGGCGAAACCTCTAACTACAATCAGTCACTGCCACCTCTATAGTTGTCATGGTTACAAGCCCAATGAAACAGGCCTATGAACCAGATTAACCTGTTCACAACATCACTCTGTCTGACTTCAACAGCAAACTCAGTCAGAAAACCTTTCAGGAACATCTGTTTCTAATAAATGAACTGAGCACGAGTTTGGTCCTTTTGATGAGCTGTTTAGCAGCGTGGTTGTCCGCTTGGGTCTGCAACCCCACTTTGGATTATGAAATTACAAGTTGGAGGGTTTGAGATTATCTACAGATATAAAATAAAACTAATAACACTTTAAACAGCATATTTTCACCATTATTCTTGAAAAAAATGCTAAACAATGGTCATAAATCTGTGTTCTCTGGGTTCTCTTCATTTTCTACTCATGTTTGTATTTAACCCGTGTTTTTGGAAGTTGCTGCACTTTTATTCTGTAGGTCGAAAGCTAAACGTTTTTGGACCAGACTCCGAGTTTCCAGCCAAAGCATCAGCATCATTCCAACATGGCAGTCAATTTAATTCAATTCAATTCAGTTTATTTATATAGCGCCAAATCACAACAAGTGTCATCTCAAGGTACTTCACAAAGTAAACATTCCAATTGAGTTCAGTTCATTATGCCAATTAGTTAAAAGTTTCTTATATAAGGAACCCAGCAGATTGCTGTGAAGACACTGACTTGTGTCAGAGACTTTACAGCAATCCTCATAATAAGCAAGCATGTAGCGACAGTGGAGAGGAAAACTCCCTTTTAACAGGAAGAAACCTCCAACAGAACCTGTAAAGAAAGTAAGTAAGTAAATTTTATTTGTATAGCACTTATCACAGACAAAGAATCACAAAGTGCTTCACAAAGATCAACAAAACACAAGATGGTCATCATAAAATGATGGATCAGTATGAGCAGCCATTTGTCACGTATCACTGGGGTTTGAGAAGACAGAGCAGACACACACACACACACGCACACACACACACACACACACACACACACACACACACACACACACACACACACACACACACACACACACACACACACACACACACACACACACGCACGCACGCACGCACACACACACAGCTCCACATCATAATGATGAGGTCAGATTTTATTGCTCCATCCTTTACCTACAGAAGCACTGCTCTAGAGCTCTGCTATGCATTCAAATTATATTTGTGTTTTCATGTTGGCTTTTAATGATTTAAAAAAGAGCGTAATCCACATAAAACAAATGTTATTTAAAAAAATTTGGCACATTTTACTTTCCAAGCCACAGTAAGTTTGTTGTTTCAGTCTTAGTGTGACCACTTGTGTAAAACACAACTAAATATTCACATCAGCATTACAGTAAACATTTCCCCACAGAGGTGCTCATTCACTTACTGACTGAGTGTCCTCACCTCCTCTCAGCGCCCCCTTGTGGTTCATCAGAGAAAAACAAAAACACATAAACTATGAACTGGGCATGCTCCATGAGGTGGAGCCTGAACAGGGAGGCATTAGGACCCAGCCTGCTGTCAGCTGCTGAAGTCCCTGCTGCCTTCCGTCTCTCTCTGTCCGTCTGCAGGACAGACATGACTGGGTGTCTGCTCTCTCTATTTTGTGGGTTTGAGGCTAAGAGGTTCAGAACCCCAACAACCAGGACCAGAAGGACTTTTACATCTCAGCTACTAAATCAGAAGCAGTTTTCTCTTGAGAGAATTGATAGTTTTGATTTTGTTCTTGGATTAATTTATTTTTTGGTGCATCCTTATCCCAGACTTAACCTACAGACTCCTCCCCCTTTTTTCTCTTACTTGTTCAGCAGATCACTCCATCAGGATATCCCCTTCCCTCTGTCTAAGGTTTCATAATGCTCAGGGATCTCTGTGAGGTCTGACTCATTCAGAGGCTGCTTCAGCATGAGCCAGGGTCGGGGCTGTGTGGAGATAATGGGAGGTCATAGGTCACACAGAACTTTAAATTTGTAGACAAAAGTGTTGTTTCTTTATCACAGGACCTCTGTAGCTCCTAACATTGGATGGTTTTTTATTTTTATTTTGTGTGTGGAAGTGTTTTTTTGGATGTATACTCATGGGGAACGCAGCTGGAAGTGTGGAGCTATCCCAGATGAAGGATGTCAAGGAGGGGAAGATATCTGGCCCAGAATCCACGTTGCCCCAAAAGCAAACGACCGGGCCAAAGATCCCGATGCCGCCTGAGGAGGAGCTGGAGGAGCGCTTCAGCGCTGCGTTGGTGAGTCAGGATGGGGAAAACTTTGTGCATCATCCAGCTATGCAGTTGGCTTAATAAAACAAAGAATGTAGAAAATGTGGGCAGTGTGCACGTCCTCAGGACAAGCTCACCAGTGTGTCAGGTACACAACACAGCCATGGAGCTGCTGGAGTCTAAACCCATTACTGGTCTGGGTTCAGCTGGAGGATAATAAAGTTAGTAAATCAGAAATGATCATGACTTCTTCAGGATGGTTTTGTGTCACTGTGTCATTATGATGAAGATTCAGCATTTAATCATCTGATTTTGTAGCCCAGCAGCAGACCTTGACCTCTGACCCCATTCATCCCTAAGCCATCTCCTCAGCTAGTAGTAGTAGAGCAGTAGACGAGCTGAACTACATAGAGACGGCCACAGAAACATCAAAGTAAAAGGAAGTGGTGGATCTGAGTGGAGATAAGGAAGCTATGTTCAATATGCAGCCAGACGACTTACTCTGCTGTCACCTGCATTCCTCCTCTGGTTCTGCGTGATTCCTCTGAGCTTTTGGGATGAAGTCGACCTGACACAGATTCTTTATGCTCACTGTTCCACTCTGAGAAACTCGGATCCTCATCGGCTGAGCAGCTGTTGTTTCTCATGCTGATGTTTAGGAACCTCAAACACTGGAATACAGTAAAGGGTTTTAATTCTTTACCAAGTGATAGAAGTTTGAATCAATATCTGAACCACCTGATCAGACATTTCAACAACTAAAGATCAGAGACCTACACTTTCTCTAAAGGGGTAAAGAAAAATAGAAGAAGTGGTTGTCCTCAACGTTTTCACTATTTTTACATTTTTTAGCACTAGTGCTGTTAATTCAGCAGGATAAAGCAGAAAACCACCTGTAACCACGGCCACCTAACCTCTTCTATTAGTTTGCTGAACTCAAAGCTGCTATAGCGAATCTGCAAACAAGCTAGGTTTTGAACGCTCACCCCTCTAATTGGGTATCTTCCCTGAGACTCTTCTGTCGGAACCGGAAAATGCCGGAGGAAATGAGCACACGCTAAACACCAGTCGCTGTTTTCTAGGTCCAAACATCTTTTTTTGTCTGTGACTTCAAATGGTGTTTTTCTTTTTGGGACTCTGGTAGTTTGTCCTAAAGTTGAAGTGGTAGCAGCCGGCTGTTTCACCTTCTCTGATATTATTGAGCGGAGAACCTCTCACACCAGTGGTGTTCTGTTGCTAAATACGTGAGTGTGTGATGAATGGAGGACCCAGGGAAGTGTTCGGCGAGACCGAGAACCGGATGGTCCAATGGCTGCTTTCAGACCGAACCGTGTTATTGGCGGAGGTTTTTAGGCCAGTGCGAGAGAACCACTTAATTAATTTTTTTCATTTTTTTTATCTCCACAATATATTTATAGCTATACTATGTTAGAACATTAAGAGGCATGAAAATAATGTTTTAAGCTAATTTGTTTTCCAAATTTGCAATTGCAGCTTTAAATTTCCTCAAAATATGTTATTAAAAATGACAGTAACTGTAGTTTACTTATAAAAAATGAAAGCTTTTATTTGTTTCAAATGAAAACATTTTACCACAAAACAGTGAAATAATCCAAACATACAGGAAATATGTCCTCTTAAAAATATGAGAGGACAGAAGCTGCGGGTTATGATTAACATCTGCAACAGATGTGGCCCTGCCCCACTCTACCCTGCAGCTTTACTGCATTCAGTACAACACACTCTTACATGCACACTGGGTGTGTGTGTGTGTGTGTGCACCTTCAGGTGTATCTGCATTATTTGCTAATAAAATGAGTTTGGATCACTCTGTGAGCAGCATGTAGGTGTTTTGTTTCTGTTGGGATGTTTTTACACAAACTTCACCCAGTAAAGACTAAGAGTGAGTTGACAGAAGCTCCAGTAACTAAATGAGCACCGAGCTTGTTTTCCTTAGCGGTTTGCATATTAGTTTGCATAGGTCCAAAAGGGGATTGGGCATTGGGAGGAACCACCTGAGACAGAGAACATTTATTGTCTAGCTTAAAAAAGGCTTCATTTTCAAAAATCAGACAGAGCTTTTATTGTTCTTTTTCTATAAATCTCTTTATCCAATCTGTTCTTTCTATGTTATTGGTTCTATTCTATCCTTTGCTTCTAACGTCTAGAAGATGTTTGAGTGAATTTGAGCGGTTTCACAATAAATAAATAAATAATAAATGATTAAAAAATGCACCGACTGAATTTTATTAATTTTGTTTCTAATTATTGCAGATAAATGTTTTACTGTTTCAGGCATTTCTGATATGTAATTTGTGTTAAAATATTTTTTTTCTAGAGTAAATCTTGAAACTTGTTTAAAAATGAAAGCTGCTGATCATCGTCCCTCCCAGGTAGCTGTCAAAACACAACGCCCTGCTGAGCTGGAACAAGGATCTTTACATGAGTTTGAATTTAAGAGTTTACGCACAAGTCATCTAGTTAAAATAAGGTCACAGAGTCCCATATTCATATTTGGTATATCTGGTAGATTTTGAAAAGTTTTAATTGATCAGCACCTCCTTTATGATGCTGTTCATAGGGAACGGCTAAAGCAACAGCATTCAGATTGACTTCTCTGAATATCTTAGATGACTCAAAGGCTGTTTTGCTTTCTAATTGCCATTTGACTACATGTATTATCTATTCACCAGCTGATTCTTTAGATGTCCTTTTAACACTGCTCCTGTTTCCAGGTGTATTTGATCACATTGTAAAGATCAATGCTGAAAAAACATAAAGTGCTGAAGCTTAAACTCTTAAAAACTTTTGTCCTTCCCTGCCTCAGATGGACGAACTGGTCCAGTCACTGGGTCGTCTTCTATTGGGAGCCTCCAGTTGTTCAGCCCAGCTTCTCTTATGTTCACCACTATAGCAGCTGGTGTGTGTGTGTGTGTGTGTGTGTGTGTGTGTGTGATGGGACACACCAGAACTTCTAATAAGACATAAAATGATCCAAACAGAGAGTCTAAGTGTTGGTGAGGAACTGGATGCTTTAAGGCGTTGTACCTTTATCGTTTCTGCTGTTTTTGTGTCGTGGCAACACGGTGACCCACAGGCCGCCTGGCAGCAAAAACAAAGTCCTCTGGCTCACAGGAACTCATTACTGGAACTGCAGCGGGACGCAACGCAGAACTTTGAATTATTCAACAAGTCCATCAGTCAGTCTTTTCATAAAGGATCAAAAGCTGACAGTTGCTAACATGATTATTTAATAAAGACGTTTCATATTTCTAACTCTGAAAAAATTGAAATGTCAGGGTTTATGTTTAATAGTTTTGTGGTGCTGACAGGTTTAGCTCTGACATGAAATGTGCTTCATGATGTGTTCTCTGGAATGTTATAGGCTAGAGCGAGGTAAAGGTGCAGGGTAGGGTCTTAGAAAAAGCTGTTCAAGCAAGCTAATAAAAAACAATTCAAAGGTCTGACCCCCTTTATTTAGGCTGTCACCACTTTAGTCACAGAATCAGATGGTTGCAGAGATTGGTACAACACCAGCTTGTGACACACACATCCGTGAGCATTAGACACAGCTCTATTGCGGTGATGCTAAGGTCAAAACTTCCAGAACCAACTCCGAACCAAACCAAACACCTCATTTTTTTAAATTAATTAAGGGACTATTTAGTATTACTTTAGAGTTATGTAATTTGATTACAAACCAAAGCAAAGCTAGTTTAAAAGAACAGAACTATATTTAGGTTTTTGTAATCCTGAACAGAACTGAAACAGTCTGTTTTTAAGTAAAATCTGAATAGCAAAAATTAAAACTTACTCAAGGAGACTCTGAGTTATACGGAAGCAACTTTCATTGCTGCTGTGGAAGAATACGTTCTGCTTTGGATAATCTGCATGCAACATTTTCGTTTTCAGAGACGTGATCCCACATTTTTAATCCATTTTACCCATTTCGTTTGCTCTCTGTTCAATTCACTCCTTCTCCTCCTCCAAGTTCTTCCGTATACTGATGTTCTCTTCAGTTGATCAATAAAATGTCAGATGGACTGAAATAATCAAGACTAATAATTAAAATTTAGATGCTTTAAATGTCAAACGATCAGTTTTGTTTTGTGTGTCTTCCCTCTAGAACACGATGAACCTTCCTCCTGACAAAGTGAAGATCCTCTCTCAGTACGACAGTGAGAAGAAGTGGGACCTGATTTGTGACCAGGTACATTCAGACTGAATTAGTCCACTGTCTTCTTGTTACTTTCAGCTTTAAATAGGATAAATCCAGGGGTCTTTAACCAGTGGCTTTGGGGTCATGTGTGGACCTTCAGCCCCTCTGAAGTGACTCCATTAACTATGATCTAAAACAACTAGAATCTGAATAACATCAGTATTTAAATTAATAACAAGAAGAAGACGTTTTAACCATTTGTCAAATGTTTGCACTATGTGGATAATGTTTTCAACCAGAAGGGCATGAATCACACAAGCAGAATGATTTTCATCATGTCAGAACCAGACTTATCTAAAAAGACTTGAATTTTCACCAGCAAGGTGTTTAAAATTCAATGGTCACTGTAAGAGAACTCATCCTGTCCTGTCCGCTGTCTCATCCTCCAACCCGTCTTCTATCCTGTTCTCTGGTCTGTTCTCTGACTTGTCTAACCCACCCTCTGGTCCACCCTCTGACCCTTCTGTCATGTCTGACCTGTCCTCCAGCTCGCCCTCTGACTCGTCCTATGACCCATCCCTCTGCAGCTCTGAGACCTAATCACGGACCTCTGTGTGTTTTTCTTTGCATCATCAGGAACGTTTCCAGGTCAAGAACCCTCCATGTGCTTATTTGGAGAAACTGAGAGGTTATTTGGATCATGGAGCAAACAGTCGTAAGGTAAACAGCTAGTCAGACCAACATCCAGTTTCAGGTTCTGTATGGGACAGATCTGTGCATCTTTACTACATTAAAATGCACTCAGTTATGGTACTGGTGTCACCTCCTTCAACACAGATTGCATCCCAGTATGTAGCCTCAAACCAGCAGAGTTCCTTTAACTTCTTGTGTCATTCTCCTCACACTTCTTCTGGTCATAGGTTCCTTCTGAACAAGAGTTTTGTACAAAGCAGAGAAATACACAACTCTGATCAGGTATGCCAAGAGAAGGTCTTGCAGAGGAGCTGCAGGCACCTCTGATGTTAGCATAAAAACCTATCAAGTGCTATTGTCTCTGGTGGAGCAGTGGACACACTGCTGCCAAGAAAACACTGGTCATCTCCCTTGGTAAATAATGTAGATGAAAACTTACAGCTAGCAGTTCAATATCTGAGCTGCAAAAATGATATTTTACAGCAGCATGTCCTGGATTACACAATCTGTTGTTAACAAGCACTGCTAATCCACATTCTTCTCTTGGCGTCTGACTGCTCATTTTGTCTGATAACCAGACAGATGTTGGGAGTCAGGGGCATGATCCTCTCCTCTCTTCCTATAGCATCTCTTCTGCGGTCACTTATCTTAGATTTTAATGCACCAAAACAAATCTCATTCATATATTTTTGATGGTTTTACAGAACAATGTGTTTAAATTCTCAGAAAAAAAAGGCTATTAAAGAGAGACACAATGGTGGAGATCAGGTTCTACTCTGATGATAATCGATGCTTTATTTGGGTGACAATCACATTAAAGATCAGTTAGATATGGATGTGTCAGAATGTCTGAAATAAAAATCAACTACTCAGGTTTCATTAAGGGTCTCTAAACATTTTCAGCTATTAAACAATCCCTGGCCTCTGACCCACTTTGGGTGTGTTTTTCCAGTTTAGGAGACGAATTCAGGAGTCCACACAGGTTCTCAGAGAGCTGGAGATCTCACTGAGGACCAATCACATTGGGTGAGTCCCTCTGAACTTCATATGCACCAGACTGTCCAGTAAGCTGCTGGAGAAAAGGTCTCACTGGTAAATTACCAGTGGTAATCTCTGAACACACTGGAAGCAAACAGATACACCAACTAGCCTACATAAATATTACAATCTAACATGTGACCCAATATAAAGCTGTTAAAGGAAACAGCAGGATCTCATGAGTTTCATTTCATTTAGTTAGTTTAATTAAGCTAGTTTAGTTAGGTTGGATTAGGTTGTTCAGTTTAGTTAGTCTAGTTAAGGGAGTTTAGTCTAAGTTTAGGTAGTTTAGTGAGATTAGTTTTGTTTATCTCTATTATTCTATCTTGGTCAGGTCTTCCTTGAAAAAGAGGTTTTTAATCTCAGTGGGATCTTCCTGGTTAAATAAAAGGAAAATTATATTTAGTTACATTTAGTTTTAGTTTGTCATTAAGCCATTTTTCCTGTTTCCGTCTCACAGATGGGCTGAGGAGTTCCTAAACGAGGAGAACCAGGGTTTAAATGTTCTGGTGGATTACCTCTCTGCTGCTCATAGTGCTGCCACGTATGTATCAGACTACGTTGGACCGGTTCAGCCCAAAGAGGCTGTGGATCTTTTATCTAATTCATGTCACAGGAGTCTTTCACGGCTGTTGTTTACAGGTTGGACACGGAGACTTGGGACAGCAGCACGCTGACCTCAGACAAAAGCAGATCTTTAGAGCGCTCAGTGGAGGATTTGTGCAAAAGTGGCAACAACTCACCAACAAACAAAGGAGCTAACAAAGTCTTCACCTTCAGGTACCCTCAACTCCTCCTAACACTGTTCTGAGTTAGTGAGCAGCAGCACCGCTCTGTTATCACTGCGCTTGTCTGTCATCTCCCTCATCCAGCTACTGCTTCGTTTTCCAGCTGTCACAACATCTGCAAAGTGTGGATGGTAGAAATGTTGGGAGATTTTGTAAATGCAATTAAACCCTTGAACCAGTGATTGAGTTGGGTCAAACATGACAGGAGGTGGAATGCTGGAGTCTGGCTAGTCTGCGGCTCCTGGTTACCATGACAGCTGCTTGGTTCTTATGTTATTTACAAGAGGAGCTGTAAAACCTAAATGACCCAATAAAACAACAGATAACAAGTGAAAATAACAAAACACTAAAAACAACATGGAGGTAACATTTCCTCTAATGTTGGTGTCCAAAAAGAGCTGAGAAATGTAAACCATTCAGAAGAGTCCAAAATTATATTACTAACAATAGTAATAACCAAAAATGGTACACTCCCAAACTATAATGAAAATAGCCTATATTATATAATATATAACATATATTAAAGGTTTGAGATTCCAGAAACGTTTCTGCCTCCAAACCTGCTGATCTGTGTGATCTCAGGTGATGAGCTCCATCTATACTACCTTTTTTATTTATAACACTATTCATCATTTCAGGCCCAGATTTAGGCCAGTCGTTAGCACAAAGGTCAATTCAACTGAAATAAATTTAGATTCACTAGATTATTAAATTACATTTAGTCATATGTTTCCTAAATAAAGGAGCCAGCAGACTGGTCTAAATATTGACTGAAACACAATCTTTCAGATAAACAGAGAGAACAAAGTTAATAGCAGCAACAACAGTAAATACAAACATGGAGTAAAGAGAGTAAAGCCAGAAGAATGAGGAAATGTGGTCAGTATGACCTCCAGTCTAAGCCTATAGTGGCATAACTAAAGGGATGAGCCAGGTTAACCCTAAACAATCTAGAGTCTTAACAAGAACCAAGAGAACCGAGCACATCACTCCTGTTATTAAATCTCTACACTGGTTACCAGTAAACTACAGAATCCATTTCAAAGCGCTTCTACTAGTTTATAAATACCTCAATGGCATGGGGACAAAATACATGTCAGATCTCCTTCCAGTTGATACACCCAGCAGGACTCTGAGGTCCTTAAGAAACAGTCAGCTGGTAGAACCCCGGGTCAGAACCAAACAGGGTGAAGCTGCTTTTAGCTACTATGCTTGTTTGTTTTTCTCAAAAGGAAATGTGTGCAGAGAAGATCTTAGTTGTTTTAAGGATTCTGAAAGTTGGATAATATGTTTTATTATATCATTTAGACGTGATAAATAAACTGATTTGGGAGGATTTTTGGTGTGAAAACCATTTCTGATCAGATTTATTTGTTTTGTGTCTCAGCTGATGGATTTGATTCTTCCCAAAACAGGAGAGGTCAGAGGGGTTCGCAGGTTGTGTGTCTGAAAGATGACGTTCATCTCTGCATCATGTGTTTACGCGCCATCATGAACTACCGGGTAACTGAAGCTCATTAAAGCCTCACAGTCGATGTTGTGGTGAATATGTGTTGACAGGTGCTCCTAAAAAATAAAATAAAATGATTAGTTTTAAAACTAGAAAAACAAACTAGATACTGAAGTAAATTAATAAAATCAGTGATTAATCTTCTTTCATTTAATTTTTTTCAATTTATTTTTCACAAGATGAAGACAAAACAGAAAAAGCTAAGATTTAAATGCATTTTTTTTGTGTGTTTTTGTTCAAACTGCAGACCAGATTTAAGTCATGATGTTTGTTTTTGATCTTCAGTCAGGGTTCAACCAGGTGATGAAACATCCAAACTGTGTTAATGAGATCACACTGAGTCTGAATAACAGGAACCCCAGGTGAGCACAACACACACACACACACACACACACACACACACACACACACACACACACACACACACACACACACACACACACACACACACACACACACACATTAATAATTAAATTAATTAAATCTATTATCAGTTTTTCTTTTTAAACCATTTGTGTTGAAAGCCATATAAATCATTTGTACCGTTTTATTGTAGCTCATCAGGCCCAGAGCTTGACCTCCATCTTTAACAAAAGTGTTAATACCTGGCTCCTGTCCAAACCCCTTCAGCCTGATCGTGGTTGAGTTTGGCCCCAGATGCTCTTTCATACACGTTTATGACTAAAATGGTAAAAACTGTGACATCATCAGTGTAAGTGATGACAGTAAGCGTGTGCTTGTGACCTAGAAAAGGTCCCAAGATGAGTGTCAGAGATAATTCTCTGAATTTAAAGGCTTGATTATTGAAACATAAGAGCTCAGAGGACCGTCCTGCTTCCCTTTACGTTCACACAGACATGTAAAGTCACATACATACGTCTGAACACAGGAGTTATTATTACAGCCCAGAGATAATCTGGAGAAATATTATCAAACGTTTTTATTTGGTCTAAACCAAAAATATGAAATCCTTTAGTTTCCTCAGGTTTGTCTGTCTCAAAGAACATAAATAATCCCACATCAACCATTCTTTATGTATTAATCATCTAAAATATTCATG
>SSNS01000698.1:143779-208779 GCA_006937985.1 Aphyosemion australe | reverse complement strand
GACATTCAGGTGGTCCAACAGAGGATGCAGAAAGGTGAGAATCTGGTTCCATCTCCTGACTCAAGTCCAGATAGAACCAACGAGTCAGCTGTTTTTATTCTGAGCTACAACAATCTGTCTCTGAGAGGAAGGACGTCTTTCTTCACACATTTCCTCTGAAAACTAAAGATTTACCAACAATCTGAGGAAGCACCCATTTCTCTGCTGTTTTTCAAACTGAAAATCAAATTTTATTTTTCAGTATTTCTGTGTGAGACTAGAAATCCTAACTTTAGAGCTCATAATAAAATATGTTTTTTGCACCTTATTGCTTATAGTTGTACAAAAACTAAAAATGTTGTGGAGGAAGTTTCTGACCGAGATGTTTTACACCTGTTAGAGATCAAATATAAAATCTGTCAAATTTTAATTCAAACAGAAAATTTGAAAAATAATTTTGTACATTGATTATTTTTCTCCTAAACAAAACATTTATTCCTCTTAAGAGTTTTCTGATTTAAACAGCCTTGATTACAAGTTTTATAGGTTTATAAATGCTAATCCTGTTTCAGGCGGTCCAGCTGATGACGTAGACGCCACGCCTCCAGCAGAACCTGCATCAGAGATGGTTCAACCCCCACCACCTCCTCCCCCGCCTCCCCCACTAGCCGCAGACGAGACAGGTGTGAGCTCAGGTGAGTCAGAGCAGGTTCAGTCAAAACAAAGAAAGTCAGAATCTTAAATGTACCTTTTTTAAAACCATGAATGACCATGACCTTTGACCCTTGTTCTGTCTGAATAAACACAGCTTTGGATGGTCCAAACCAAAGACTGTATATATAAGAGGTCCAAACCTAAAAATAAAACTAAAACCCTTAGAGATTCTTTAGAGATGGAACTGGAAAGACGTTCATCTGATAATCTGAAGGTTTTTCTTTCAGACTGTAAACAGAAGAAACCCATTCAGACTAAATATCGGATGCCGCTGTTCAACTGGCAGGTTCTGAAGTCCAGTCAGGTGGGCGGAACCATCTTCAGTGAGCTAGACGACGAACACGTCCTGCAGGTTTGGTTCTCGCTGTGTTTAAATTCTTCATCGTTTCATCATGAAATCAAAAGTCTCAGAAGCCAGACCAGCTGTCAGAATAAATTATCAATAGAATCAATTTTTCAATATAATTAAATTAGGTGAAGTTTCAAACTACTTCAGAATAAAAGCATCAGTAGTTTTTCTAAATGAGTCTGTGTTTTTCTCCATAAAACATTATCTGTTATCTTTAATAATAAACATCTTCTCTATATTTTAGAGTAAAAACTATTTAAAGTCTCAGCTACTGTTTAAAGCCATACTATGCAACTTTTTCATATTTTTAAATCATGTTCTTGAGCCAGTATGTGCTAAAATGACCCTTTACAGGGTTAATGAAATGTCACTCAGACCCCCACCGCCCTCTGTGGCCAGAATATCACACTTCAGACTTCAGAGTGGAGGTCTGGTCTCTGTTGGACTTAGAAAAAAGAGCTGACATGCATGGTGCTGCAGTCTGCTTCCAGCATGTTTCCTGCATGTTTTAGATCATGAACACAGCTGATTTGTTTGATTTAGTGATGAACCGCTCCTGTAGACACTAATGAAGGCTGAGGAGACATTTCAGCAGTTAGATTAAGGTGTTAAAAAGACGAACGCACAGCGAGGAGATACGTTTCACTTTGGCTTTCACCAACAGAACACTAGGGGGTGCTAAAAGCAAGCCAAAACTGCCAAGTGTGCCTTTACGCTGATTGTCTCATCATTTGGAGTATTTTAATAAAACTGCAACAGTCCATCACGCTGAAGGATGTTAGTGGAGCTCAAAACCAGCAGACACTAATGATCTCCTTGTTCTTGGTTCTGCTGTAGGAGCTGGACATGGAGGTTTTTGAGGAGAAGTTTAAAACCAAAGCTCAGTCTGCTCCTGTAGCTCTGGGAACCCTGAAGAGGAAAATGACCCAAAAGGCCTCCAACAGGAAGTCAATACTGGAGCCCAACAGGGCCAAAAACCTGGCCATCACCCTGAGGAAGGAGGGGGTGGCTGCGTCTGACATCTGCAGTGCCATTGAGACGTAGGTTGTGAACTTCAGCTCCTTCAGCTCCACCAGGCAGACACAAATGAACTCTGATCATCTCTGTTGTCCTCACAGGTACAACCAGGAAGCGCTGAGTCTAGACTTCCTCGAGCTCTTGGAGCGTTTTGTCCCCACAGAGTATGAGATGAGGCTGATCCAGAACTACGAAGCCGCAGGCCGGCCCCTGGACGAGCTCAGCGAGGAGGAACGCTTCATGGTCCGTTTCAGCAAAATCCCTCAACTTCCTCAGAGGATCAATATACTCACCTTCATGGGGAACTTCCCTCAGAGCATCCAGCTCCTCCAGCCTGTGAGTCAGACCTCAGTCTAGATCTGTAAACGTCCCAGATGGTTCTGCAGAGCAGGAGCCTGCTGAAAAACAGTTTTAAACTGAGTCAGGCCCGATTGTTTTAATCTTTTCCTGTTTAGTAAATTAAAATAAAATGAAATGAAATGGTGACTTTTACTCCCTGATCTGAACAGCAACTGAACGCCATCATCGCAGCCTCCATGTCCATCAGATCTTCCAGCAAACTGAAGAAAATCTTGGAGGTAAGGATGTTTCCTCAGGACTTCTGTCATCTGTCGTTTGGTTCTGATCTGTGTTTGTGGTTTAAAGATCATTCTGGCATTTGGAAACTACATGAACAGCAGCAAGCGCGGGCCGGCGTACGGGTTCCGGCTGCAGAGTTTGGACCTGGTGAGGAACAGGTTCTGGTCTATCTGCAGCGTTTCTGCCTGATGTTTTTTTTATTGTTTTTTCCTGTTCTGTTGACTCCTTCAAGCTGCTGGACACCAAGTCAACTGACCGCAGACAGACGCTGCTGCACTTCATAGTGAACGCCATCGAGCAGAGATACCCGGAGCTGCAGAACTTCTACACTGAGCTGAACTTCCTGGACAAGGCGGCTCTCGGTAAACTCTGACATCATCTCCTTCATTAACACATCATGAAACAAAAATCGGAACCAGCAGAAGACCATTTCATTAATGATGGTTTTCAGCCTGATAACAAAAACACACACTCTCTAAGAGGATGTTTGAGATCAGCAAACAGAACGCTCCAGCTTTATATTTTGTATTTGGAGGTTTCTCACAGAGGGCTGAGAAATAAAAGGCAGGCTTTAATGTTTGTGCTGAAGTTAAACTGAGTTCTAGAAATTCTTCAGCCTGAAAAAGCTCATTGGTTCAAGGGACAAGCCCATTCACAAGCTCAGCTTGTTCCAGGTTTCAGCACAAATATCATTTGTTCTTTTACTGACCTTTAAAACAACGAGTTGAATATTTTTTATTTCAGACTACATTATTTCCTGTCCTGAAGGCTAATTATCCACCTAGAGCAGCAGCTTGTTGCTCAACCGTGAGTCTTCAGACTCATGGAGTCATTAGATATGTGTTTAATTGGGTCTGACTTTAGTCTGGTAACAGTGAAGGTTGAGTTAGAGCTGTGTTCTAGGGCTAAGTTTAACATAGTGACATAATGTGGTGGTGGTATTTTTCTGTAACAGGTGATTTTGACTCCCCTGTTAAGTAATCATAATATAGTTTGCCAAATCTCCAAACTGAGATAAAGTTCAACCAGACTGAACCATGGAGCTTGCAGCACGAATGAATGAGTTCCAGAGGGCAGCATCAACCTTTAGCCCAGATAAATTCACACCCACCCCCCTCTGTCGATCAGGGTTATTTATGTGTCTGATGAGACCACATAATCACAAACTGGAGCTCCAGTTTGACCTTTTATCTCTTGCATTATCTCCTGTCATGTAGTTCCTGTCGACAGCCTCCAGCTGGACCTGCGAGCTCTAGAGAGAGGAATGGAGCTGATGAAGACTCAGTTCTCTGCAGAGGAAGAAAACCTGGTCCTGAAGAAGTTTCTCAGGGACAACTCTGAGCTGCTCGACTCTCTGAAGACGGACAGTAAAACTGCACAGGTCGGCCTCACTTAACCAGATGAACTAAATCCAAACCCAGCTGTTTAGTTCTGGTTCTGAAACATGCATTTGGGTCTTCGCAGGAGGTTTACGAGTCTACTGTGGAGTACTTTGGAGAGGATCCTAAAACCACCCCACCATCCATGTTCTTCCCTGTTTTTCTCAGATTCATCAAAGCGTACAAGGTCAGAGGTCATAGGTCTGAAGCAGGTGTACATTTTAGGACATCCTCAGGCGTCAGACATCAGACCATAGAGAAAAAAAGCATCAGGTTTCATTCAAAAACCCATCAGACCTCTGACTAAATAGCATCAGACAAAATATCTCAGGAAACACTGTCAGACACTTTTTATCTGAAGTACTTTATTTGACACCTGAGACCTGAGGATGTCCTAAAACTGTACAGAAGGTTGATGAATAATGTTTTTACTCTTTTAACAGCTAGCTGAGCAGGAGAATAAGCAGGTGGAGAAACATGGTCTGGCCTCTGAAGGTCCATCAACACCAACTAAACCTGCAGTAGCAGGAAACAAGGTAACATTTCAGTCTCTAGTGTCACTAAACAGGCTCATCCTCTCTGGCACTTTTCACTCTAGATTTAAATGTAAACAGATGTTGGAGTTTAGCCTTCTTCACACCAGATGCGGTACGGAGGCGGTACGGTTTTCGTACCGACTGCGATCCATGTGCCGAACGCCTCCAGAAATCTGCTCCCACAAGAGCAACAAATTATTAGAAATTTGACACGTTTAAATATACCTGTAAAATAACGTGAACTATCATACACTGTGAACTGATATCCTCATCATTAATAATCAAACAAAAGCCAGCAAAAATAATATGACACAGGTTTTATTTTGAAATGTACTGGATGCACCTCGCTGAAACACGTCTCTTTCCTGTCTGGCTCGTGTCATTTGTTACAGCCCGATCTAGGAGTGTGGGTTATAACAAGGAGGGAGACCAAACGAGAGGAGTGGGGATTTAGCTAAACTCATGTATTTATAAACTAAATATGTAAAATTGCAATAAAAACCATAAATAAGGGCCAGAGAGGACCCTCCACCCTCCCCCAGTAAAGGCTCAACACTCCAAGCCCAGGTGCACCCACCTGCCCCTAACGAGACCTGCAACAGAAGAGAAAAGAACCAAACACAGAAAGAAATACAGCAACAGAGAAACACAAATAAAAACACAAATAAAAACACAAAGTGACGGTGGGGTCGTCACAAATTTCTTTGACTTCATGAATATTTGCATGCGATGTCCAGAAAGAATAAAGTCAATGCGGAAACTTTCCAGAGTTGATTTTTATCAATGCCTAAGCCGCACAGAAACCGGACCGCATCTGTTCTGAGGTTGGTGTTAATCAGGCTTTAGTGTTGCAGCCATCAAAGAATCTATGGATTTATCAAGTCACCATCAACTGGTCCTAACTTCAGTGTTTAAAGGACTTAGAACATGCCAGCTGCCTTGAAACTGATCCAGAGTCAGAACTATTTCCACCAGAACAGACATAAAGGTTTAGATTATTAAAGGACACGACAGCTGAACAAACACAGTGTCGCTCCTTCAGCTCCAAGACCTACTGACTGAGTTTTTATTCAAAGACAAAAGTTCTAAAAGGATTTCCAATAACACAAATAACTGAATTGATCTTCAGTGGCACCATGACCTGCTTTCTGCTTGTTCCAAGGTCATAAAGTCACATGCAGCTGAATGAGAGAACTACTGTAACTGTGTTTGCTCATGACTACAGCAGTGGTGTGCTTTAATAATTGAAAACGTTTTGTGGACATATTTCTGACTCAATCAACTTGTGATTCCTTTTGTAAAAGCATCAGTCAAACAGCCTCAGAGCTGAGAACATGGATCAAGTCGGCTCCATGTTTGACTCATCTCTCTCTTCTCCGTGTTACGCTGCACGACTCAGAACACCACATCAGCTGTGAAGACCACAGGAATCCAGCTGTTTGTACAAAGTAGATGTTGTGTTGAGGTGAACTCATGAGGTAGTAACTGGCAGTGGGCCGTCCTGTGGTTCATTTGTATGTAACAACCTACTTCACAGATGACGTCACAACACGAGTGCTGCTGTGCACAGAGCGCCTTTACGTTGATGAAACAAATCAGCAGAAACAAAATTCAAACAGTCTCTCATTACTCACAGTGCTCAAGTAGCATCTTCTCTAAGTACCTTTGTACTCTTAGGTAATTATTTGTGTCCTACTTTTTACATACCACCCACCTGTGGTCAAAAGCCTTTTTCGTCCACGTTTGGATGGACACGCTGTTTGGCCGAGACGCTCAGGTGGGTTCCTTCTTTTAGACTGCTGCTTCCTCCTCTGTACCTCCACATCTGTAAGCGTTGCTAGTATCGGCTCATCATTCTCCGACATATGTATGGAACAAACATTTGCGCTACCCTTTATCTGCCCCACACTGTAAAAAAACGCTCTTCTACATAAATACTGCCACAGCTTTGTCTGTCTTTAGCTTGGCTCGTTCCAGATGTGTCACTTTGTCGCGAACCTTACCTTACTTTGGAAAAGGGATAAAAAATGTCCCTCACATCTGATCTGAGCATCTAGAGTCTGATTTGCTCAACCCCCAACAGCGGTGCTTATTCCGTCCCGTTGGAACATCTTCAGTAGACAAAACTACAATCAGAGCGACTCAGACCCATAGCCACCCATGCCAAATGCACACTTGTTTGTCCAGGGCTATTGCAACTTTATGTCACAATCTATTTTTAGCTACCGTAAAGTATCCTATTGAACTTTTGAAGTGGAGCACATTTTTCCATCAAGTTTTTCTTTATAAACCACAAAGTTTGTGTGGAAAGTCACTTACGCTGTTTTCAGACCCTATTTTGTGTGTAAGCAAGCTTTATAAATGAGGCTCCTGTTCTTTTCAGACCTTTTCATTCTGGTCAAATCCTGTAAATAACGTTCTGATCTGTTAACTCTCACTTCCCAACACATCAGATTTTAGCTCAATATCTATAAAACTGACTGCTGGAGATGTCTCCATGATCAATCAGTGGTTTGAGGGCTGTATAAGCAGCAGAAACTCTGTCAACAAGTCTGCTATTGAAATCTAGGTTCCCTGGTAAGCTTCTTGGATGTGGACTGCTTTACTAAGGTGAGCAGTCCATCTGTGTTCTGGTGACTTGCTGAGAGAACAGAACCAAATGGTTCTACAGACATCCTGATGGTCTCCAGAAAAGCTCAAACTCTTATGGGTTCATTTCTGTGCCTGCTGATTCAGGTTCCTGTGATGGCCAGATTACCCCAGATGGATCTGATCGCAGAGCTGAAGAGGAGGCAGGTAACATCTATGGTGAGGGAGGAGAAAGATGGCGCCATCGAGGACATCATCACAGGTACAGAAGACATGATACTTTATGTGTTTTCAGTTAAAATCAAGAGCTGTTCCAAAGAGTAAAACAGCACCTGGACTTCTTCTCTTAGGTGATGTTTCAGGACGTATATGTCGTTGTAGAACAACACACACTGTGCTGTACCATCCTCTTGTGTAGCTGCTGTTGGGTTTCAACAGCATGGAGGTCAGAGCGTTCCTCACTGCACTGGACTGCAGTCTCTGCTCTGCTCGTGTTAGTGGGTTTTGTCCCTAGGGTGAATCAGTCTCAACCCTAATTAGTGTGTATTGCTCTACGGTGACTTGTAAGTCCTGAGTCCACAGCTCATGATCAGAACTGAAACATTTTAAGCAACAAGAGGAGAAGTCTGGCATATCAATGATGATTATGTTATGCTAAAGCCTTGCTGTCAGTTCTGCTATAGCTGCAGCTATAGACTTTATCTTGGCTGCATATTTAGTTATGTTGGCTGTTGTTGATCATGTTGCTGGCTCTCTGTTATGTCTGGTATGTGCAGGAGTATCTTAAACATGAACCTTTAGGTGACTATGTGAGCCATCAGATTAACAGATTTGTTCACGGCTTGAATGACTGAAAAATGATCAGATCATCATACATTTATCTATAGTAAAGAAATAATTATAACACATCTGTCTTTCCTCTAATTAGGCTTTTTCACACTTTATATCATAACAATCTTCTTCTGCACATGACAGTGATAATGTCTAGTTGTAATGGCAACTTATGTTAAAAAAAGAGTTGACAGCAAGGAATCATTAACATAACTCATTCCAACCCACGTTCATTTGTCATCGTTGAACTCAGCTGCATATTTGAGCCACATTCTGCTCTGAGTCTAATCTAGACCAGGTCTGAAGAGTACTGAATGTTTTTATACAAAGCTGATCAGAGACGATGTAGATTCAAAACCTGAAACTGCTGTTAATCAAGGCAAGATTGATTTTAAAGTGAGTAATCATGCCTGCAGGCAAGAGAGGGAATTACCATCACACTTAGTTTCCTTTCACACTCAGTTTAAAGGAGCAATATGTAAGAATTTAATGTCTCAGTCATGTTGGAAGGAAGGTTACATTGAAACAGATTTCCTTCCTGCTGGGGGGATGTCAGTTTTTTCTTTAAAAAAAACGAAAGAGGGACGTAGGTACTCTTTACATTCAGTGAGTTTGTGAGGTTGCCATGTCTCAGGCGAACTAACGCTGGTGCGCCGGAATTGTAATTCAACACCTGCAGGCAGAAAGCTCCAGAGTTGTTTAAAGAAACCAAAGCCAGTAAACAGGAGCGACCCAGAAGTTATTTCTTGTACCCAGAAGAAGTCACAGCATTTTTTTGTTTTACACTAATATCGGTTGAAGCAGACTAGAGGCTAACGTTGAGCTAACAATGCTAACAGTGAATTAGAAGCAACTAGTTGACTCTAAAAATACCTCAAGCTACCTTTTCAGTTTCCAACAACTCGATATTGAAATGTTTGTGTGAAGTGAATAATGAGTCAATTGTGGCATTTTACTTCCTTTGATGAGTCGTTCAGAACTATAACAGCAAGCTAACAGCAAGATGGCAAACTCCTCTAATGCCAGAGGTATCCTACTGTAGTGAGTGTAGTAAGTGCTCCTTACCATAAAACACCCAAGAGTGCTAACACCAGATATGACAATGTATTTATCTTCTTATCAGCTTACTGTGTATGATCATCTTCACTTGTCATTTAGAATCTTCTGGTGCTGTTCTGTAACTGGCAACAGCCATGAAACTCATGGATCAGGAGTGACAGCATGATTGCAGTAACCAAATTTGACTACAGGATGTCATTCTTACTTCATTCTTACATATTGCACCTTTAAGACTAAAATGTTTCCATACAAATGAGAAACATTAAAAGTTGTTACATCTGAAAACACTTCAGTATTTTTTTTTTAAATGTTGAAACGACTCAAAAATTTTCTTTTATCAATTTAGCACCACCTGCTGGTGTGTATTACTGCTCTAGTTAATGGAAGTGTGACCAGAAACGGTTAACTGTCGGCTCAATCTCTCCACAGAAATCTATTCAAAACAACAGAATGATTATAAATCAGGTTTGTTTTCATCTCCTCAGATTTAAGGAACCAGCCGTACAGGCGGGCTGACGGTGTTCGGCTCAGCTCCAAGTGGAAACAGGGACAGAAGCTGCAGGTTTCCTCAGACATCTCTCTTTGATCAGAGATCTGTTACCAGCTGATAGTTTTATTTCTCACATATGCTAAAAATGTGTAAAATAGGTAAATTATTTTTAGTACTTGAATGTTAGAATGCTGAATTTCTGTTTTGCTTCTGCAGTTTGATAAATAAAAAGTTTTATACACTTGATTGCCAGTCATTGGTATGATTTAAAACAAAGGACATTTTATGTCATTTCTCTTTTTTTAGTGTTGCAGCTTTTTGTAAAATTAAAATTTGGACAAAATAAAATGTCACACCTTAATCAGCTAATTAACTCAAAACACCTGCAAAGGTTTCCTGAGGGTCTAAATGATCCCAGTCTGGGTCAGTAGGTTACACAGTCATGGGGATAACTGCTGACTGGACACCATCGATTAGGAGCAAGAGCTCATTGCTAAAGAAGCGTCTTGTTCCCAGGCTGCTGCATCCATGTTCGTGGACAGCTAAGTGGCGGGAAAAGCTGCATCAGCACCAGGGAGAACTGCAGTTTTCAGAGGATTGTGAAGCTAAATCCATTCAGGACTCTGGGGGAGCTTCTCCAGGACTGATGCTGGAGCCAGAGCATCAAAAACCTTGAAGACTTCACTAAAACATCAGATAAAAATGGACTTTTCTCTATTAGGATGAAATCCATTTAAACATAAAACACTGTTAAAGAATAAAAACAGGTCCTAGCTTGTTATTTGAATAATTCTGGTGATACATTCATGTCTGTTTGGTGTGCTGAAAAACCACTCCTGACGTGAAAGATCCCACCATCAAAGGAAATCTGTATCCATTCATGGGCATGTTGTGGAAGTCCAGACCTCCCTCTCCTCTGAAACACTCTCCAGCTCCTGGAGGATTCCAAGGCTTTCCCAGATCAGAGAGGATCATTCCGAAGAGTTCTGGATCTGACCCAGGTTCTCCTCCCAGAAGGGATGTGTCCAGGAAACCAACAGAGACCCAGAGGAGTCCTGATCAGAACCACCTCAGCTGTTTTACTTGAATCAGATTCCATGAAGCAGCTCAGTGTTTTTCTCTTTTTGGCTTCTGGTGCCAAAAGTGCCAGTCTGCTGGTTTTCTAATGGTTTCATGCTAACTTGTGCTTTTCTAGATAAGTCAGCAGCAGGTTAGAAGAGACCTTTATTATAATTTTGTTTTTAGCTCTGAACTGGGCTAGTATTAGTTTTACATGTAAACCAAACGAACATCCAGTAAACGTCACAGAAATGAGCTGACTGGCATGTTTCACATCACTAACTGGTCTGACTGGTTAGTCTGTCTAGAATAACGAATTTTATCCAGCAACAAAGTGGGATCAGACTGGCTCAGTGATGCAAGTAAATGTAAAGTTTAACATCGATGTTGTTTCCTCACCTGTTTCACACTAATCCAAGTTTCAGGAGAGGATCTGGAGATTCAATGAGTGGCTGACAGCTGTGACGTATCAGAGGATCACCTTTATTGTCACAAAAACACAACAGGAACGTACAAAAAGCAGCAGCTTTTCTCTTTTCATCGACAGAGTTGTGCTTTGTTTTACAGTTCACTGATCATCATCATTCTTCTTCACGATTCACGAACAACACCGACCCACACAGCAAGCAGCACTTTCAAACTGAAGGAACAGCTTTTAGATGATTAATATTGTTTGGGTTTATTTCTCCGTTAATATTTTAGGGTTTTATTTTGACAGACGGAGCTCCAACGGAATACAAAACCTATGTTTCTGTACAGCTTTACTCTATGGTACACACACAGGTTTACACTGAATTTAGATGAGATCTGTTGAGTCAGCGTGCAGATTTCAGGAATGTTTACAGTTTGCATGCCTTTTCAGACTTTTGTTTTTCTTCTATATAAAACTTTCACATAAAATTACTTTGATAATATCTCATTAGGGTTTATATACATGATTCAAACATCCACAGATGGTCAAACAGTCACACGTTCATCAGGAAACCAACGATAAACAGGTTAAATCTGAGAGAACGCACACGATTGGTTAGAATAAAACGGCTACAGACAGGATGTCCTGATTGGCTCATGTGCTTGGTTTTTTATTATTTAAATCGTTTATACAGTTCCTACCCGGAGCGTCTCACGTGATCATGGTTCGTTTTATGGTTCGCAGAAAAAATAAAATCTTTAACTCAGAAAAATAATAATTTACAGAATAAATGTGTTACATGTTTATGAATCTTCAAGTATAAAAATACAAAAAAACTCGATTCTATAAAACATAGATGACTTCTCTTTTTACACTTTCTCTTTAAAACTAAAACTAAATGGTTCTAGAATATTATACATAAATATATCTGAGGAGGTTCTCTAATTCTGGATTATTACTCTAATCTGAGCCTACAGATACATTCCATTTACAAGGTCATTATTATTTAGTTCAATCAAAACACTCAGATTCCCTCCAAGACCTCCGCACGCATTTCTTCCTGTTTGGAAATTTAATTTCTTGCTTTCAGCTCAAATCTTCAGGTTTCATTTAAACTTTTAAAAATCATTTTAAAACATCTAAAGATTTAAATATTAACCCGTCATCTGAGTCCCAGTTTCAACCTTCGGATGATCGTTCTGATTCCCCTCAGAACCTTTTTTTGCACAAAATCAAACTTTAGTCCATCTTCAGGTAAATATTAATTTAAAGTTCTTTATCGTTGTTCTAAAATGAATTTCCATGAATGGAGGTTGAAACATTTTACTGCAAATTATAATAAAACATTAACATAAGTTGTTAGAAAAGACGCTTAAACCTATAAAATCATCAGATTTCTCTGTTCTGAGGATTTGTTTTTCTCTCTTCTCATCTGTGTGGATCTCCAGTTCGTCCTGAACGACAATTTTAGGATTTTCAATCTTCCCATCAGAACAGGCAGCAGTCATCTGAAGATTTTAAAGCTGAAGAAAGCTGATTGATGGTTGGAGCTTTAAAATATTTTAATGCTTTTGTCATTTTAAAACCAAGATGTTTGATGTGTATTTCTACATCGTTAAACTGTGTGTTTAACAGGTCATTAGCCTGTTGGATTATTACTCTTCTACCAGCCTTTTTGACAAAAAACAAAAAAATATAGCTATAATAAAACAAGCTGGTATTTCTAACACACTGTTTTATGTCACTGTATTTTATTAACCTTCTGCTCTGATTCATCACAGAAAATTAAGACTCACTGCAGAAAACTAAAAGTCATACAAATAAATGTAATTTATGTGTTTTAAACAGTTATTTAATCTCATAAATCACCTTATTTCTGTTTTTCATTGTTATTTAGTTTCTTCTAAAAACTCTCAGTAAGCCTTTCAATTCATTTTGAACTCCCGTGAGCGGATTATTCCGGAGTGGAACTGGGACACAGACGTTTGTTAGCTCAGGTGGAAAATGGATTTACATGTTTAATGTGACAAACTGCTTCTCGATGCAGGTCCAGAGCCGCTTTAACAGGCAGCCGGGTCAAATGACACGTCACACCTCTGAGGTGTGGGTTAGGATTTAGAAGTCCAAAACCAGAATGATCCGAGTTCTCACTCCTCATGTGATCAGTCCGGATGAGACCTGAGAGACCTGAGAAGCAGACAGGATGGAACAAAAACTAAAAAATAAATAAATAAATACACAAACTCAGAGAGTAAAAAAACGTCAGAAAAAAGCAGCCAAGTAAAACGGTAGCAAAGATGATGATGATGATGATGATGATGAAGATGATGGATCTGACCGATGCGCAGCAGAAGCTCAGGACTGCCCCTGGGGGGTGGGGGGTGGGGGGTTAAGAGCAAAGAAGGTAAAAATTGAATGAAGACATGAAGCGGTGAGAGGGGGGAGGAGGGGAGAAAAGATAAAAATCAGACAACAGACAACGTGTTTCAAGTTTTTGTTAAATCTGATCCGTGACTCCCTGAACTCTCTCCTGCTCTGATTGGCCGGTAGGGGGGCGGGGCTTTGGTGCATGAGCGTGACCGACCTCGTGCACGTGAGAGACGAAGCTGTACTGCAGGAATAATTCAGAGCTGCTCTGCTGTCAGAAATCTGTGCCCTGATTCTGCTCCTCTTCCTCCTCTGAGTGTCGCAGTGAGAGCCGAGGAAGAGGAGGAAACAAAGAGATGAAGGCTGAAACAAGGCAAGCAGTGCAGAGGGAAAGACAGGCAGAAAAGATGAAGTGAAGATTAAAAAATGTTATTAGAAAAGGAGACAGGGAAGGAAATGAGGAAGAAGAAAATAAACAAGCAGATGGGAGGAGATGTGAGAGAGGGAGAAACAGGAGGAGAAAGGCAAGATGTGAGGAGGAGGAGGAGGAGGAGGAGGAGGAGGAGGAGGATGTAAGGAGCTCTGAATGACTCAGGAAATATTTTGTTTAAACTCTTCGGCAGCAGAACGAGTCGCCGTGGCTCAGCTGAGACAAGAATCCGTCCGTCCCTGAACGGTTCTGGATCAGAGCTGCTGGATCTGAACCCCACCGGACCCGTGTTTCTTCCTCCGGACAGAACCAAACAGGGGTTCTGTTTAACTGGGAGGGTCACAGGGCCAAATGTTCTGCAACAGCAGAACTTTGTAACACACTCGTTACAAACCTCCACAGAGAAAAATAATCTCATCGTTTTATCAGTCGGGTCCAGAAACATCAACCGTTTCTAACATTTCCTCCAACAACTCAAATCAACCCATCAGGAAATGATTCTCCTGCTAAATGACATTTACTTTGTTTTAACTGTGTGTGAAGGCGACTTAAAGTCAGTAAACACAGATTTACACACTGATACTCGCCTAAAGCTGCTGAGCTCAAACCCATCATGTTAAATCAGTTTTTGGATTCAGTTTCATCAAAAGAATAAAAAAAAGCCTGAATAAACTAAACTAGGATCTGCTCACTTTAATGATTTGTGTAGATTTAAAATTATTTTCATAGATTTGTCTTTAAAAGCAGAAAAGCATTAAAGAAGCAAAAATAAGTCAGATTAAAAAACTTCAATCTTTTTATCACATCGTCTGGTGTAAATGATTTGAATATAAACGTCATTTAAAATTCAGCTTTTTGTTTATTGAACCTTTAAAACAGAAAAATCTTTAGTTTTCTGACTACTGGATCGTTTGTGTGAACAGGAAGTGAACCATGTTTGAGTTCAGAAACAACTAAACGTCTTAAACCTTAAAATATTGTTGGAATTAAACCTGAAACCAAAACGTAAACTTAATATGTGATATTTAACTCTTTCCGTCCAGCTGTTTAAAATAAAATCTTCATAAAAAATGAACAGTTTTGCTTAGATGAGTTTTCAGGAAAAGGCAAATTAAATGACAACTGGAATGTTTTAAATCTTTAAAATGAAGTAATTCAATAAAACACAGTTAGTTGTTTTTTAAATCTCACGTTTTGCTGATTTTGTTTCTTCAGCATCTTTCTGTATTTTTTTTACTTTAGTTTCCTGAGAACTTTAAAGTCCTCTTGAGTAAACCTTAAACTTCATGTCAGAACGTAACGTTTCAGCTGTTTGACTAAATCACCACCAGATTCTCATCAGGATTCCAAACAGACTTGACAAAAACTCGATGTCTAAAACACTCGTCTGCAACCCCAAAGGTTAAACAGGTGAAGAAGAGGAGGTGGGCTCAGGTTCTGCTGCCTCGGCATCTTCTGAAGGAACAGGTGGACGTTTCCTGGAAGTGACAGCGAGAGGAGAAGCAGGTGGAGCGTTTAGAAGTGGAATACCTGCTGCTGGCCCTGGACCTTAGGGAAGTCCTCTTTCTGTTTGCGGGTTTTGGGTCGCTCCAGGCTCCCCTGCTGGAGGTGCTTGAGTCGGGCTGCGACGGTCGGACCCTTCGTTGGTCCTGGAGAGTTACTGCTGTTCTGTGGGAGCCCAGAGACAAACGTGTCAATATCGTTTTCAGTCAAACTGTAAAACTTATCCTGAGGAGAAGATGTGCAGATTCATTCTCACAGAACAGAAAGTCTCTGGAATCATGAGTCTGGACTCACATTTCAGATCTAAAGTCTTAAAAATAATAACATCTCTCAGAGACAACTCTGATCTCCACTCTGATTGGTTTTATTCCTTCACTTGTACTGGAACACCACCCAGGGACTGCAGAACCACGGCCTGGTACTGATCCTCCTCTTATCAGCAGCTGAAGGTCACAATGGAGATAAGAGGACCACCCCATCCACCAAACTCCACCCCCTACCTCCACACATGGCTGCATGAACATAAGTTAGTGTTGGTGGGAAAAAGTGAATGATGACCATCAGGTTCTGTCTGCTAACAACAACCATTAAAAACACCTGGAGGGGAGAAATTCATTTTATTTTGACATCTTTAAACTTTAAATCTTCTACTTTTATTTTGATGGCTTCCTGTTTGGGGACACATAAAAAGGCAATGATCAGAGCTGAGAGGACCAGAAGGACCAGAAGGCTGCAGGTTTCAGACGATGACATCAGTTCACTCATTCATCGTGTTTCACAAACTAAAACATTCACAACCAGGAGAGAAAAGAGATCATTTTATAGGAAACCTTCAGCTGACCTCAAACACAAGGAGGGACATTCTATAAACGCACAACTAAAAATTGGTTCAATCCTCTAAAAACATTCTGTCAACAATTTCTAAACAAATCAAACAGAAAAACGTAAGTTGTTATTCTTCGACATTTAGTACCACCTCAGAACATACTGGCCTCTCAGACTACAACCAGTATGACTATACAGTAAAACAAACCTACTGGGTAACATGATCACAGGTTAGTTACTGACATATGAACACATGACACCGATTCTGGCTGCTGTACATTGGCTACCTGTCAATTTTAGAATTAATTAAAAAATCTTTTATTGGTATTCAAAGCACTGAATGGGTTAGCTCCGGCCTGTTTGACTGAGTTGTTGCAGCCATATGTTCCTGCTCTGGTGCTCCGAGAACCAGTTGCTCCTTCTGGCTCCCAGAACTGAAGACTAGAGGGGATAGGGCATTCTCGCTAGCACTTCCCTTATCTGCTAGGCTCTCTTCATCAGTAGTGGGTTTTAAAATGAGGCTGAAGACCTACTTTTATGATCTGGCTTTTAACTCTGTAGGTTAGCTGTTGCTGCTATTTTATGTGATTTTACCTTTTTAATTGTTGGGTTAGGGTTCTATTCCTGTACAGCACATGGGTGACATGACTCATGTCTAAGGTGCTCTATAAAGAAAGGATGACTTGGTTTGATTTTGGTAAAACTCAGGGGACAACCTGACAAAAATAACTTATTTAAGCTCTTTCAATAAGTCACCACGAGACCATCAGCACTCAGATACAATCTCCTTAACTTTCATGTGTTCTCACTACTTTTAATCATTATGTAGAAACAGAACAATTAATATGTAGTCATTTGATTAATCAGTGAGCTCACCTTCATAAACAATCTGTGAAAGCTGCACTAAATGCTTCATTAAAGAGGGATTTAAACTTGCTGTGTGTGCGTGCGTGCGCGTGTGTGTGTGCGCGTGCGTGTGTGTGTGTGTGTGTGTGTGTGTGTTATATATGTGAAGCTGAGGAAGGCTCATGAAGACAGTTTTAATAATGAGTCTGTAGATCTACGCTCCCTCCTCCTACACCTGTTGGTTTCATTAAAAAGACAAACAGTTTCTGCAGAAAGCACACGCACAATTACATCTGTTGTTTGTATAAAGTTGTTGGTGTCGCACACAACCTGATGTGTACTATAAAGTACTCTATAGGGGACGTAGGAAACAGCCCAACACCACTTGAACTTGGTCGTGTTTTCACTCTGGTGTCACATAAAAGGTCCAGATGGGATTCCCCTGAGTCTGATGGCATCATTTAGCTGTTTTTAACCAGACATTATTTATCATCATTAGTCTCCATCACACTATTTAATTACACATATTTGTGCTCATGTGTTACATTTATTTATTGTGAAATGCTCACCTACACAAGAATGAACTGCCAGCTGCAGCAGCATTCAACTATTATAAATTGTAGGTGAATCTAATTTTCTCCTCAGCTCTGCAGCAACAGGACGATGCTCATTCATAGTCAGAACATCTTCAACATTTTATGAAATGATGAAATAATAAAGAAGTTTTGGTTTTATTGATTCCTTTTTTTATTTATTAAAATCAAACTGAGCTTTTGGGTCGAGATCCGACCTGACGGGTTCTTCCTATAAACTAACCTGAACAAATAAAGTTGATCATTTAGCTGATTCATTTCTGTAGATCCTGATGAAAGGTTCCTCAGAAACACAAACTAAACATTTCCTCTCAGAGATTTTCTGCTTCTCAGTCCGACGCTCAGACGAACAAATTAGTAGAAATGAATCTTAAATGTTTATTATCAAACAAAAGAATTTCAGATGAAGGTCAGAAAAGTTCCTAAACAAGGAGAATACCAGCAGGTCTGAGCAGAGGTGGTTATTATTCTTAAATTAGTCAGAAGCTTTAGCCAACAGGAGATGAATAAAGGTGGTAAAAAAGGAGGAAAGTCAGAAATCCAGAGGAGCTTCTGCAGGTTTCAGGTTTACCTTTTTGCCCACAGCAGGGGGGGGCTGTGACTGGAACCATTTACTACCAGGAGAATCTTTTACTGGAGCTCTCTGGAATATCTTTGTTGTTTACAGGATAGGTTGGTTATAAAAACATCTTCAATCCAGTCAGACATGAATCTGCAGCTGAGTTTGATCAGACTCGTACCTCCAGCTCAGCAATGATCTTCTCTTCATCATCTTCATCTTGAATGGCTGAAGCTGCGATGACGGGCGGGGTGGAGGCAGGCCGGGGGGTGTCAGAGGGGGTCCGCCTCAGCTTCACCAGAGTTTTAGGCATCTCTCCATCTTCATCCATCTGAAACCGGAACAGAGTCAGAGACTGTCTCCTCTCCAGAACTATTATTCTTGCTTTTTGTTTCTTCTACAGAGAAAATGTTTATTTAGTGGATTGCAGACACTGACACTGAACGGAGGTCTGAAGGAACATCTGAGGAAGGCTGAGAGCTCCATGGTAAAAAATAATCTTCAACCATCATCATCATCATCATCATCATCAACAACATCATCACCACCACCATCATCATCATCCTCACCACCACAACCACCATCATCATCATCATCATCATCATCATCATCAACAACATCATCACCACCACCATCATCATCATCCTCACCACCACCATCATCATCATCATCATCATCATCATCATCATCATCATCAACAACATCATCACCACCACCATCATCCTCACCATCATCAACAACATCATCACCACCACCATCATCATCATCCTCACCACCACAACCACCATCATCATCATCATCATCATCATCAACATCATCACCACCACCATCATCATCATCCTCACCACCATCATCACCATCATCATCATCATCATCATCATCATCATCATCATCACCATCATCATCATCATCATCATCATCATCATCATCACCACCACCATCATCATCATCATCATCATCATCATCATCATCATCATCAACATCATCATCACCACCATCATCATCATCATCACCATCATCATCATCATCATCATCATCATCACCACCACCACCATCATCATCATCAACAACATCCTCACCACCATCATCATCCTCACCACCACCATCATCATCCTCACCACCACCATCATCCTCATCATCATCATGATCATCATCACCACCACCATCATCCTCATCATCATCATCATCATCATCATCACCACCACCATCATCATCATCATCATCATCATCATCATCATCATCAACATCATCATCACCACCATCATCATCATCATCATCATCATCATCATCATCATCATCATCATCATCACCACCATCATCATCACCACCACCACCACCACCACCATCATCATCATCATCATCATCATCATCATCATCACCAGATTAGGTTTAGGAAGTACCAGGTCCAGGGGAGGGACCCATACCACCTTCTCCTCTCCTCTGAGACTCCAGCTCCATCTGGGTTGGGGCTAGGTACTGGGTGGAGAATAAGAGGCACCCTGATCAGAACTCCTTCTGATGAGGAGGAGCAGCGGTAGTTCTACTCTGAGCTCCCCTTGGAGGACGTAGTTCCTCACCTTCTCTAAAGCTGATCCCAGCCACCCTTCAGAGGGACAGCATATCTGCTGCTTCCAGGACCTGTTTCTTCTGGTCTGGTTCCAGATCGTGTTTCAGTCGGGTTTCTAGATGATTCTGAGAATCTCCTGCCTGAATCTGAACAATAAGTTTTGGAATCGGGGAGAAGACCCATCTTGAGGGTAAAAACTTTCAGAATTCAACATGGTTTCATATTTTTACCTGAATTTTTAAAGCAGCTTCTCTGCTCTGAAAATGTTCTGAATAAATCTAAACTTTCACTCTGAAGGAGATGTTTGATTAGAAAGTGTCTCCATCGGTCCACTTTCCTGTCTGGTCCTCTGAGATGCCTGACCCACTTTGCTGCCATCAGAACCCAGAAAAAACACATTAAGGTTAGTGACCTCGGCAAGACTCACCTTCTGGTTCTTGGTGGTGATGATCACGTCTCCAGTCCGGTTTGTGGTGAGTCCGTGTGCTGATGGGAAGCTTCTGCGAGGAGGGGGTGGAGGAGGAGACTTGGAGGGTTTTTCTGTTTTGTACCGGGCTACGCTCAGATCCACTGTAAACAGAACGTTTTAATGCTAGCAAGAAACAAACAAGTCAATCTGCACTTGGGACACTAAGATCCAGAGAACTGACCTGACCCCCGGTGGGAGCCAGACCCCTCCATGCTGTTCAGCTTCTGGGCAGCCAGCTGGACTTTGCCCGGCTGCTGGTCTCCACCTGCCATACTGGCTGCGGTGGGCCCGGTGGTTCCGGCTGAAGACAGGGTAGATGTGTTGGAGGTTATAGGGATGGTGATCTGGGGCTTGGGGGGCACAGCTGGCTTGTTTATATGTTTGGCAGCAAAATCCAGGTCTGGTATGGCCTTCATCAGCTCGGCTTGGGTCTCCTCCAGTAAACGATTGATGTCCTGGGCGCTGAATTGGGTCAGACTGGCCCGTTTCTCCTCCCAGTCCCGTTCAGCGGCCTGACAGAAAAACACAAACATGTCATGAACACAGGAAATAATAAACTTACTTCAGTTGAGAGATGAGCTTCACTCCGACAGATCCAAGAGCTCAGACGTCCAACAGGATCTTAGATGGACGTTTGCCATCTGACCCGTTCAGACGGTGCCAAACAATAAGCTGTATGTATGATCCTGTTTCCTGCAGGGAGATGAAGAACGATGATTACCAGCCTAACTTCAGCTGACACAGCTTTTTCTGCAGGACGCCGACTCGGCAGCTCATCCAGGACCCGGTTCCTGAAGGCCATGGAGGACTGGACGTCCTGCTCGGGGCCCAAGGCGTTGACTTCAGAGGACACAGGGATCCAGTTGGCAAGGCCGGCGCTGGTGCTGAGGTCAGCGAGGCTGAGAGGAGGACTGTTCAGAATGTCCAGGTCCGAGCCACGGCTGAGGTCCTCTGGTCTCTTCTGGGTGTGGCTGGAAATGTCCTCAGGAGTCTTCCAGAGCCCCTCAGTGACTTGTCTAGAGGAAATCCAGAGTCACAGATCAAACTATAGTCTGGGTCCAGGTTTGATAAAATCCTCTAGAACATCAGGATCCCAGTCAGAGACTAACTGTTTCTAAACCAGGAAACAGAAAACTTAAAACCATCAGACTCATACAGGTTTATCATCTGGTTGATGATCGAGTTTCTTCACTTCTGGCCTGATGAACAGATTTTGTATATTTTATTGTTTCATCAGTAAGAAAAGTCTGGTTTGAGAGGGAGATGGGGGGAACCATCTGATCTGCTGTCTGATCTGAACATGGACCAGAACATCTCCACATTAATTCCATCAGCAGTTCTGCAGCTCCTCTGATTTAAGATCTGATATTCACTGCAGGACTCCTAACTTCACATACGTATATCTGTTTATTAGTTTTACATCTAATAAAGGTGAATCTTTCATTTTGCAAATAAGTCCTGAGGAAAGATTTCAAACCTACAGAGACATTTTAAAGTGTGAGGGGTTGGTGGACCTGCGCAGGGAGCTGAGAGCATCAGTCATGGTGTTGCAGCGTTTCAGCAGAGCATCAAGCCGATGAGGTTCCTCCTTCAGGAATTTAACAGCCTCCACCTCCACTCTCAGCACCACCCGCATTTTACTCTGCAGGCTGGGGAACTGATCTGCATTGGGGGGAGGGGATAAAGACAGGAAATGTTGTGTTTGGTTGTTTGTGAAGCAGAGAAGAGAGGACTAAGTAGATGGACAAGAATCTAGATGGTTCCACCTCAGTTTGTCCAGCAAGATAGGAGACAAGCTGCACGTTTATTTTACTAGTCATCAATATCAGATAATAAGAAATGGGGCACCACAGGGATGTGTATTGAGTCAGCTTCTGTTATATTAAATACAAAACCATCCAGATAGTCAAAATAAGATTAAAAATGACTCGTTAATAAATAGCAACCAGATGGATGTTTGTACCATTACATCTGAGATAAATGTGAGTCTAAAGCAGAGATCAACAACTCAGAGACAAACATCAGCTGATTTTAACTAATAACACCGAAATAAACATGAAAGTGTTTACTTCTTTGATCAGAATGTACATTTAGTGTTTGTTTTTGTTTAAGAGTGACTCCAGCTGTACATCAGATAAATCTTTAGTGTATTTGAGCAGCAAAAAAAAGGTTTAGTTGTAAACAGTGCTGGAAGGTTTTATAGTCATTTTAGTCCTAAAACAAAGCAGTAATAAACTACCTCACACCCCATTAACAAAGAAAAAGCTCCTGATGTTCTCACAAACTTCAGCAAAACAACTTTGATGTTTCCTAAGTCAGGATCATCCAACCCTGGTCCTCCAGGGCCACCATCCTGCATATTTTAGAGGTTTCTCTACTCCCACACACCTGATTTTAATCAGCAGGTGATAAACAGACTTCTGCAGAGCTTGATGAGCTGCTGAACAGGTGAATCAAACGTCGACTCGGAGCAGAGAGATGACTAAAACATGCTGGATAGTGGTCCTGGAGGACCGGAGCTGGAGACCCTGGATTACAGGAACAATTCTTTAATTGTTTAAATGACTGTGATTTATTCTATTAGCATCTGTAGGATCCACCAGACATCATGTTAAACACAGTAATGAGTCCAAAGAGCCTCAGAGTTACTCATTAACATTCAGAGAAGAACCAGAACACGGGTCAAAGCAGCAGGACCAGAGGCTGGAACCAGAGCATCATGAATAATTATTACTTGCTCATAAATATTCATCAGGCGATTTGCATAATTATTATTTAATGACCAACACTTCCTGTACCTGAACTCTGACCTGAAAGTACAACAATAGTAAATCAGTTGAATGTTTAACACACTTCTATATGAGAAGTACACAAGTTGAAAGATTTTAGGGAATAAAAAGGAACGTATCTGTGATTTTAAAAATAGGATAATAATGAATTGAATTCCATTCAGTTTATTTATATAGCGCCAAATCACAACAAGAGTCGTCCCAAGGCACTTCACAAAGTAAACATTCCAGTGCAGTACAGTTCATTAAGCCAATCAGTGAAAAAGGTTCCTATATAAGGAACCCAGCAGATTGCATCAAGTCACTGACTAGCATCAGTGTCTTTTCAAAAACCCTCATACTAAGCAAGCATGTAGCGACAGTGGAGAGGAAAACTCCCTTTTAACAGGAAGAAACCTCCAGAGGATCCTGGCTCAGTATGAGCAGTCATCCGCTCCGACTCACTGGGGATTAAGAAGACAGAGCAGGAACACGCACACCCCCATAACCACACCTACACACACACACACACACACACACACACACACACACACACACACACACACACACACACACACACACACACACACACACACACGCACGCACACAATAAATCCTCTTTTGATTTCAACACAACAAACTAAAGAACAGATATTTTTGGTCCACTGCAATCTGCATGGTGTCCTCATGTGACCTTCCTACCACATGTGAGCACACCAGGACTAATTACTCATTTGTGGTGAAACTAATAATTTATATTAAGAAAACTCATTTTGTTCTTGTGGTCTAATGTTCTATGAAGGAGAACTGCAGTGGACGTGTCTGAAAAGCTGCCATGAGCAGAAACTTCATCTCCCTGAGTCGGTCTGGTTGTTCCCAGATAGGAGGAGAGCTAACAGACCAACCTAGTACCCCCACCCACAGGTGTTAGAACAAAGCAGTATGAGAACAGAAGGTGAAGCTGAGCCTGGAGCAAAAGTAAAACCACCCAAAGGACCATCAGCGCCTACTTTTCAGCTCAGTGAGCGTCTCTCCCAGCATCCTCAGCTCTTTGCTCTTCTGGTCGACGTCCTGCTCCGTCACCAGGCCGTGGTTGATGGACGAGTTCCTCTGTAGTTCCTCCACAGACTTCTCCAGGTCGCTGTAGAGGAACAACATTTAAAACAATTAATACGTTTTTTTCAGCCAGATTTTAGTTTTTGATTTGTCACCAAGGAGGTTCTGTGTTGTTTTCTTTGAACAATGAAGACTTTTTGACTTTTTATTGCTGACTTGGTATTCAGCTTTGACAGGAACTGCAGAAGGGCAGCTGTCTCTCTGGGTCTGGTAAGCTAACGGTTTCATCAGAGACGTCCACACATAAAAAGGAAACAGATGTGCCTGCAGACAAATGAATCAACCAGACGCTTCACACTAAATTACAGTAAAGGTGCACGCGGATGCTTGTCCAACGCTGCAGCTCACAGCCGAAGGTCCCACAGAGACCAAAGGGTCAAGTTCTCTAAACACAAATCCCCCAATCTAAATCCCACAACAACAGAATCTGATCAAACGCTTAACAAAATTTAATTAAAATACTTTTTTTTGTTTTATAATATTTAATCTGAGATTAACTTTTCTCATTGCGTATTAACAAAAATGAACTGACTGCAGCTGCTGGATGAGCAGCTCCTCCTGGTTCAGGTACTTCAGTCTCTCCTCCTCCACCAGGAGGCGCTGTCTCTGAAGCGGGTCCTCCTGAGGCCGCATGGCGTCCAGCATCATGAGGCTCAGCTCCGACTCCGTCTGACGCAGAAGGGACAGAACCGAGTCCTGGTTCTCCAGCTGGGAGCAGATTACAGCACATTTCATTTTAACTGGAAATCACTCAGAAATGACCTTTGACCTGTCTCACTTTGCTCTTCTATACGTCTGACGCCTGAAGCTTTTCAATCACTTTTAGTCAAAATAAAGTCATAACCTTAGTTTACAAGTACCTGAAACAACAGAAATAACAAATACTAACATTTTTTTCTCCATATAGGTTTTCTGTGGCATCGTTCAACAGCTGATTCATCAAATAATTAAGTTATTTGTCACTTTTTATTGTTCCTAAAACCAAAATGTGCAGATTGTGATGCTGAAGTGTTTAAATCTGAGATTTTAACATTAAAACAAACATAAAGACATAACTACGCCTAAAACATAGTATTAAAATTTACATCTCTTATTTTTTCAGCTTGTTTTCTTATTGAAGTTTTCAGATTTTATAAAATCAAATTATTTATTTTTCTAACAGACATTAGTTTAAACAATCATGATACAATAAATTGTTTCAAATTCTTTACGGACTTATTCACACAAATATATGAAGCAATTATGTATATCACCGTATTACATGGAATTATTTAACGGTGTAGCTGCAGCAGTCTCTAAACACCTGACCTCCTATATGTACCTGAATGTTACGCAGCTGCGACAGCTGTTTGCGTAGAGCGTTGGTGTTCTGCTGCAGGTTCTGCAGGTGAAGCTGCATCTGCATCCGGGACACGGTGATGGGCTGGCTGGACCCCAAGGATGGAGGAGGCATCAGGGCCAGAGGAGCAGACGGAGTCAGAGCTGCTCAGCAAGAAGAAGAATCAAAGTTCAACTTTTAACCATTTGGGTTGATTTAGAGGAAAACTCAGAGCTGATAGAAACTGTCCCATAAAGATGTTCCTACATCAATGATTTCAATTCAAATCCTTAGATTTTTTAATCTAAACTCTAAAGTGACTGGATGTAGAACATCAGCTGGTCTGAGGACAACCTGTATCAGGCCTGAAGGTTGGGGGGGGTGGGGGGTTACAGCAGACATAACGATAGACGTCATGAGACAATTCCAGGGATAAAAGTCAATAATGAAGAAACAATGAGATCGGATCAGAAAAGATTCCCAACACGTGAGTGCTTCCAAATCAGATGATCCAGAGTAGATGATGATGAGGATGAGCTCCAATAGGAATTAGGACGAAGAGTCACAAGAATCATGCAGAACACACTCAAACACGATCAGTAACCGAGTTGCATTTAAAGGTTTTATCAACTAAAACTATGAAAAAAAAACAACAAGAAAACTGATGATTAAAAACCACTAAACTGAGCTAAACTTAAAACTCTGCAGGTAAAGCAACAGCTTAGATATTTGAGGTTCGAAGGACAGAATCTCTGCAGTTTGAAGCCTCTGAAATCCAAATAGAGAGCAGGAATCTGGTGGTCTGAATCACAAAGCTGGTGTACAGAGTAGTCTGACTACAAACACCTGAGACATCTGAACACTGATTTAAAACTGAAGCTAAAAAAGATGAAGTATTAAAACTGTTATCTTGTTTATTTTTCTCAAAAAAGACAAATCCATCCAACACTAAATACAAATGCAGCAAAACTTCAAAACTCAAGAAAAGATTTTATAAGATACAAACTCAGCTAGTTTACAGGAAAATAAACGCAGCACCTGATTCTAGTTTACCCTTTGTGAAGTGTTAAAACTGAAAGGTGCTCTAACAACGTGAGACAGCAGGACATCCAGCCTGAATAAATCTGGAAAAGGAAAATCTAACATTGAACTCTGTAGGAGACAAAATCAATACATACAGAACATCTAGTCTCTAATATTCTAGTTTCTGACCTCTTTAAGAATATACAAACAACTTTATTCTTATCTGTTGATTTAATCAATGCAACTCAATGAAACACAGGGGGCGGAGTTAGAGAGGAATGTCTGTTAGTACACTGTCTAGGGATCAGAGGGTCAAGGGCAGGGGTCTTGAATCCTGGTCTTCAAGATCCCCAATCCAGCATGTTTTAGTTGTTTTCCTGCTCCAACACACCTGATTCAATAGTTGGGTTACCTGTTCAGTAGGGGTGTGCATAGCAACCAGTATTTGTATTTGTTGAAGGGGGAAAAGTATTTGCATTTGTATTCGAGTAAAACTGTGCTGTCCGTGAGAGCGGGGGGGGGGGGGGGGGGGGGGGGGGGGGGGGGGGGGTGCACGGATCGCTCACTCGTCCGCTGCGGTCTCATGAGGAAACACAGCTTTTGATATAAAATGTATCTTCTTCCCAAATACAAATATTTTTTAGGTATTTGTTGGAAATAAGTATTTGTAAAAAAAAATGTTATTTGTGCTTTTCCAAATACTGTATTCGCTCCACCCCTACTGTTCAGTAGCTCATCATCATGTCATCTGCAGAAGCCTGTTAATCACAACTGATTAAAATCAGGTGTGTTGAAGCAGAGAAACCTCTCAAATATGCAGGTTGGAGGCTCTGTAGGACCAGGCACCACTGGTCTAGGGTTAGGGGGTTCATGGTCAGAGGGACAAGGGTCTGGGGACTCGGGGTCAGTAGATCTAGGGTTTAGGGACTAGTAGTGCTAGGGTCTAGGGACTAGGGGTCAGTAGGTCTAGGGACTAGGGGTCAATAGATCTAGGGTCTGGGGACTGTAGGTCAATAGGTCTAGGGTCTAGCGACTAGGGATCAGTAAGTTTAGGGACTAGGGGTCAGTAGGTCTAGGGTCTGGGAACTGTGGGTCAGTAGGTCTTGGGTCTAAGCACTAGGGGTCAGTAGGTCTAGGGTCTGGGGACGAGGGGTCAGTAGGTCTAGGGTGTGGGAACTGTGGGTCAGTAGGTCTTGGGTCTAAGCACTAGGGGTCAGTAGGTCTAGGGTCTGGGGACAAGGGGTCAGTAGGTCTAGGGTCTGGGGACGAGGGGTCAGTAGGTCTAGGGTGTGGGGGTCAGACAGGGAAACAGACACTCCATAAACAAACTGTAGCTACCTTTGTTTTTTTTTATTTGTCCAGCTAAAACAAAAAGCATGATCAGCAGTTACAGAGCAGCAGCAAGAACGATGTGAAGAAGCAGCCATTAAAATCACATGAGAACATTTAAAATGAGCAGAAAAATAAAACCAGAGCTGGTCTGAAAGGCAGAAGTTTAAATAGCAGCGTGAAGCAGCACCAGGCAGCAGAAATGTAGATGTGTGAGAACTTACGGTCAGCCGCTGAGCCGTCGCTGGCTGACTCCATCTTCTCCCTGAAAGAAATAAAACATTAAAACCCAGATCACAGGACAACTTGGTTACTGAGGAGCAAACAATCAGTTCCTTAAGGAGTTCTGCCATGTTGTGGAGTAGCTGATGCTAACTGTTAGCTTCTACTAACCCAGACACTGTTTCAATTTTGACAAGAATTTTTAATTTAGTTTTGACAAAAATTCTTTTTGATTTTAGTCACAATTTAGTCGTCCAGTTTGTTTTAATTTAAGTCTTATTTTAGTTGACTAAAATATATATTACTTCTGATAATTTTCAACTTCTGTAAAAGAAATGTTAACTACACCTACTTATAATAATAATAATAATAATAATAATAATAATAATAATACATTTTATTTAAAAGCACCTTTCACAACACCCAAGGACACTTCACAACAATGGAGATAAAATAAAACAAAATAAACACAGTACAGAAATATATAAAAACACTAAGATGTTAAAAATTTAAAAACAATGAAATTAAAACTAGGTGGTAAAAGCTTGTCTGAACAGGTGGGTTTTGAGTTTTGATTTAAAAAGTGGGAGAGAATGAGTGGTGCGAAGTGAAACTATATGAAAAATTCACATTTCACACTTTAGATCAATAAAACTCTGTTTATAATTGTTCTAATAACAATAAATATTGGAAAACACCAAAATGAACACTGACAGTTTGAAATTGTGCCTCTCAGTATTAATAAAGTAAACAAATCTGTATAATGTGTAATTTGTTAACATGACAGGAAATTACATCATACCATCAAAACATTGAAGCGTGTTACTCTAATAATGTGAAGATGTAAACTAAAGGTAAGAATTGTTTTCAGGTGTATTTATTAGAGTTGCTATGCATTAATTTACCAAGGTGGGCTCCCTGAATGTTTTTCTGGGCCATCTGAATTTTGTTTTCTTCATAAAAACACCAGAACACCAAACGCTGATAATATCGGCCAAAGCAGTTCCTGAAGAGTTTGATGCAGAGATGTCGGTTCATATGGGTCAGAACCAGAAGCAACCGGCTGGTGTGTGTGTGTGTGTGTGTGTGTGTGTGTTCTTACGGGCTGTCAGCCTCAGGTGCTCTGGTCAGAACCCGCTGCAGGAGTCCAGTCAGGCTAGCGATCTGCTTCTCCATCGCCTCCATTCGCTCCCTGATTCAGACCCAAAAACACTGAATACTGAAACTAGCTGAATATTCAGCCTTATTTCACAGAGGAACAACTGTTCCCCTTTAACCTGACCCTGTGCATCATTTAGAGTTTCAGGTTACGTTTCACTAGATATTTATTTCAAATCAAGCAGCAGCTGAAGATGTTGGACATGAAACTAAAACACACATTGTTTTGGTTCGTTTCCACTTGGAAATGAAAGTTTTTCCTAAAGCTGTTTAGTTTTGCCAGAGCTGCTCTGTTTCATCCTCCAGAGTTCATCCAGAACCACAGAAATCCATCTCGTCTTTGTGCTGAAAGGTCGTTAAAACTGGAACAGCCACAGTCATTGAACTAAATATAAAATAACTGAGCCCAGAGTTAAAGCAGTGAGTTTGTGCTTCAAGACCAGAAATGAACAAAAACTGTTTTTCTCTCTCTACAAACTTAAAACATATCTGTGTTTAGTTTCTTTAAAAGCTCAGCGTAAAACTCACCTGGTTTCTGTCTCATTTCCAAGCAGAGGAGAACCAAACGCCCCGGCTCCTCCTCCGTCTCCTCCTATCAGGCAGAGCTGCTCCGCAGTGAGACCCAGTCCTGGTCCCTGGACCCGAGCTTTGGGACTGTCCCCGAACACAGAGGACGTCACAGAGTCCCTCCTCAGGCTCTGCCTCCCAGGGGAGCCCCTATTGGGCAGTGTTCCTCCGTATGAGTCCCTCATGTCGGGGATCTTCTGGGGGGAGGAGGGCGGGACCCTCAGCCCCATGGCCAACATGGAGGCAGCATAGGCATCATTATAAAGCGGACCTCCGGGCCTGTACAGAACCCCGCTGTCCATCAGCTCTCCTTGTAAAGCAGCTGCAGAGTAGGAGGTGAGTGTTCGGACTGACCCAGGACCTGGTCCCCCACCGCGGCGGTACAGCGAGGCGTAGGGGTCGGCTCTGGCTGGCAGAGGAGAGTGAGGACCTCCAGCTAGACTCAGCCGACTCGGGTCCGGGCCAAGGGCGTACGGGTCCGCATAGATCCCACCTCCATCACCCCGCAGCAGCACCATGCTCCTGGACCCCCCCACCTCATCGTCGGGCTTCACGTCCCTGCGCTCTAGGATGGCGCTAGAGGAGGTGCAGAAGGTCGGCTGGGTGTGGTGGGGCTGGTGGAGCTGAGGCTGCTGGTGGGGGGAGGAGTGGTGCGACTGGGAGTGTGGGTGAGGCAGGGAGTGAGTGTGGTGGGGAGGCCCTGCATAGGATGAAGGCCTGCCGACGCTGTAGAGTAGACGGGCCCGGGATGGGGAGCCCTGGGGTGGTGAAGCTGAGGCAGAGGAATGCTGGGAGGACATGGGGGGGTTGCTGAGGCGGCGGTTGGGTGGAGAATCCTGAGGAGCGTGCACCATCTCCCTCTGTGACAGAGATACAGAGACCAGGTTCTGACTAAACCCCAGAGTGAGTCAGCAAAACGTTAAATGGACTTTTACACATATTCTAATTTTCAGAGTTTCACCTGTTTGTTTTATTTTACTGAAAATTCTGGAAAACATTTTAAATTCACTAAAAATGTTATTTTTCCCACAAGATGAATAAATACAGTAGGTCTTTCTGAGTGGCCTTAAGCTGTTAAAATAACAGTGATGTTTATAGTTTAGTTAATGACCCTGCATGAAGAACGTTTACTTTCAGCAGATCATGAATTATGATTAAAGCTTGTTTATTTTCATTTTTATCTAAAAAGATGTTTCTCAGGGTTATGAACAAAGCTATTGCTGTTTTCTGCAGAAAAAAACACTTCCTGTTCTACTGATGACTTATTTTTTTATTCATTCATTCATTCATTCATTCATTCATTCATTCATTCATTCATTTGCATTCATTCTTGTACAGACATTTATAAACATAGCTGGCTTTGGTCTCAACATGTGATCAATCCAGTTATTTTTTTAAGGAAACAAAATAACTTAAACCACCATTCATGTGGTTAATTGTTTATCAGAATGTTCTGATATTCTGCACTCTAAGAAATGAAAGGTTGATTTAACCACCTTTTGTCAACTGGTTCCATTAAACCCAGCTGTTTAAATCTAAAGAGTAATACATATATTTACTTTGAACATAACAACATATAAAAATGTATATATCTCTATATTTAAGCAACTAGGCTTAGTGGAACCAGTTGAGATACCTTGGTTAAGTGAATCCAAGATTTCATGTCTTAGAGTGTGCTTCACTACTGACAGGAACGCTCCATGATTGCAGCTGGAGATGATGACTTATTGACCGTCTGAATGCAGGGGGGGGGGGGGGGGTGGGGGGGTGTAGCAGCAGACTGTAGGAGGTGAGCAGACAGGAGTAATAGATGCAGCAACAGAACACAAAAGAGGACCACTCTGTAATTGCTCCTGAAGCACAAAGCTATCTCCAGGAGACAATGCAAATTGAAAAGCCAATATTTCAACATAATAACCCTGAGGACTCTGTCTACACCCCATGGAAGGTCTCAGCAGACTCAAGAGCTGTCTTCCTTCTGGTCTCCTAGCAACAGACTTCTATCGATGGTGGGTTCAACCACACAGACCTTTTATTTCCCCTAAAGTCCAGAGACGGCTGCGATCCCTAAAGTTGGTCCCACGCTGCCTTTTAAAGCCGGTTGTTCTCCCACTGAGGACAATCTGCCAATCAATCTGCTTTCAGATCGGACCCAGAGGTCTGGTCACGCTTCTGTGGTCATTCAGGGAATAGTCTGGGCTGTGTCAGCAGGAGTTGACATGCACGCATGTGCGCACGCACACACACACACACACACACACACACACACACACACACACACACACACGCACACACACACACATGAATGTAATCCCACCGGTTCAACAGAAGCTGTAAAGCATCTGTAGACATCCAGATAAATGATATATGACCTGCACTTGTATAGCGCCTTTCAGAGTCAGAGTACTCCAAAGCGCTTTACACTACAGTGCTTCATTCATCCATTCACACACACATTCACACACTGATGGTGATGAGCTACAATGTAGCTACAGCTGCCCTGGGGCACACTGACCGAGGAAAGGCTTTCTGACCACAGGCGCCACCACGAACAGATGATACCTCTGGAGCCTCACAGCCTCCCGTTTTCAACACAGTTTAACCAAAAACATCAGGATCTGATTCAAGTCCCTTGTAAAGCATTCAGGTTTGTAGAGATGTGATGTCTTCATTCCATTAAACTGTTTATTTTGAACAACACTAAAACAGGTAAAACCTAAAGCCTTTTAACTGTGTTAACTCACAGCTGAACCAGTTCAATACAAAAAATATATCATGTATTTGTAGCGCTGCAGCAATCCATTTTCCAGTGGAGTTCTATACACGCTAGGGGTGGAGCCGAACCCGAATACGGTATTCGGAAAGGCACAAATAACGTCTTTTTTTACAAATACTTATTTCTACACATACTTAAAAAAAATTGTATATGGAAAGAAGAGAAACTTTATATCAAAAAGCTGCATTTCCTCATGAGACCGCAGCAGATGAGTGAGCGATCCGTGTGCACCCCCCACCCCGCTCTCACGGACAGCACAGTTTCACTCCAATAAAAAATACAAATATTTTCCCCATCAACAAATACAAATACAGATACAAATACAGGTTGCTTTGCACACCCCTACTACACGTGTACTTCACCAGACCTCAGATCAGCACAAACTCGTGAATGTCTGTTGACTAGGCTCTAGAAGATCATGAGGTTCATGACTTCCTACAGCTGATAGTTGCCTGGTGTGGCCTACAGGTATTAGTAGTGTTTCACCAGATAGGTCCTCAACACCTGCATGTTCAACAGAGGCCATTGCTTTGATGGTAGTCATCATTTTTGTTAGCATGTGTGGTGATCATGCTGTGAGGCAGTTCCTATCTATAACATCAGCATCAAACCATATTCTTAAAGGGGACATATGCAAAACTCAACTTTTGCATCCTTTTGTGCTGCCATGTGGGTCTCTGCTGCCTCTACACTCCAAACATGAAAAAACTCTGTCCATCCGTTTTCTGTCAGTGTTTGGTTTTAGGAATTATCTACCTAAAACAAGCCGTTTCAAAAAGTCCTCGTTTGTGATGTCATAAACGGGGCATTTAGAACAGAACCACCTTCCATGTTCCAGAGAGAGCTGTCGCTGGAGGAGCAGCGGCTCTATTATGAGCCCCTCCCAGATATCAGAGCTTCTCAGCTTACAGCAGCCTGAGCAGGGGCATAGGTGGGCGTGGACAGCTCCAGCTTGTTTTCTTAAAGTGACAGAGCCCTGAAACGGCTCATTCTGGAAGGTTCTGAAACTGTCAAGAATAAAACTGTTGAAATAGCTTTTTTTGAGAAAGGATTGGTGTAAAAAACTAAATGTATATATTTTGTATCAACCATAGAACTATTTTAACTTAAGAAAAAAAGGTCATAATATGTCCTCTTTAAATAACCCCCTCATGTTTGGTCTCATCTGCTCTGTTTGAGCAGTCATAGTTTTTGTTAATAGGTCAAAGCCAGCCTTTGTCTCCTTCAGGTGGAGACGTTGGAATCCATCTTAAGATTCTGGTCAGGAATATTTTGTTTAACAGAAGTTCATTGTGCTCTGATTCCATTTTCAGGACCAGAGCTGCAGGGTCCCACAAGTCCTGGCATTCCTACAAGGTACATAGAATATGTTGGTTGGTTACGGTGCCTGGATTGTCCTCCATTACCAACAGAGCTACAGAATTAACTGCCATTTAGTGTTTTCCTTAAAATTACTTTTAACAAGTCTTTGAACATCCTGACCTTTTGAGGTGATTCAGTCTGTAAAACACATTAAGATCTGAGGATCCCAAAATGTTTTCACATGCAACTAAATCATGTGTAAAGTCATTTATCTCCTAAAACAAAATAAACGGTGTATAAAGTGAGAGAAACTGGACCTCCAGGCTGTTATTTCAGAACAGTCTGCTGGCGTCCAGCCGAGTCAGGGCTGAAGATGTGACAGACTGGCGCTGGTCCAGAAAAAAGGTCACATGACTCAGAGGATGAGAGTAACTTCAGCTCTGACTCGTAACGCCTGGCGGCGTTTGTACACACAAACGTGATGATGTCACGGTGAGTCAGAAGGAAAACCCTGCCTTTATTCTCCTGAGGTGGTTTGAGAAGCTACTTCCTACCACCAGCTGGAGTCAAACGGAAGCAGGAAGGGAAGGAAACACTTCTGAGATGTGATGCAATCTCACCTTTAATAAATCATGTCTTTAGTGAATATTGTAAACTTCCTGAGGTCTTGGAATAAACGTGCTGACGCTCACCCTCAGGTCTCCGTTAGCGAGGTGGGGGTTGTGGTGTCCTGGATAGGTCCCATAAACCGGCTCTTTGCAGTAAATCTTAATCACGCAGCGGTCCTGAACGTCCCGCGGGTCCTCCAGCTCATAGAAGATGTTCCGGGTCTCATCCTTGATCAGCAGAGCGGTGCTGGGAGATCTAATCAATAATTATCAAACCCAAACAAACGAGAAACAGACCATGAATACACAACTGCAGCTCCAATTATCTTCTAACAGGCTGGAAGGTTCTAAACCAAATCAGGCGTCGGTAATGAGACAATCAAGTGGACCGAGCCGATATTAAACTCATCAGAGTGTAATACTCAGAATGTGTGGAGCCTGCTGATAAATAATCTTCAGATGATACAGATAATCTAAATGAGCATCTCAGTGAAACAGTAATTATCTTCTGCCCCAGCTGTTTGGAAAATGAGAACATTGTTTAAAATAATCGAGCTTTTAGACACTTCTGGCTGCTGAAAGCAGCTGAGACTTCAGTTTCTCATTAAAGTCATGAAATAAAGGAGCTGAGGTCACAGAGGTGGTTTAAGTTTGTTAGTTTGATGACTTGTAATCCACCAGCTGCTCATCTTTTTTATTAAATGATCATGTTTCATTAAATCAGCCGTTTAACTCCATACCTGTTACTGTCTCTGAGATCCACAGAGATCTCAGATGGTCCTAACCAGCTGCTGTCTTATTAGTGTCAGATGTTCTCGTCCCACCTCTTACATATCTGTCCCTGACCGATGATATCCCTCAGAAATGGAAGTCAGCTTTGGTTGTTCCCCTGATCAAACAAGGGTTAATAAATATGAACAGGCATAGCATGTCTACCTGAGCATGGCCATGGTGAGCCTCTGGGGGAACATGTGCACGATGAGCGCCCTCAGGGTCTCCAGGCTGGTGAGCTCGTGGGTCAGGTGGACCCTGCGGATCTCCTCCCCGAGTTGAAGGAACAAGATCCCTGAAGGTGTAATGAGGATATAAGCTGCTGTTAATGATAAAGGCTTCAGTCACGTCGGCTTTATGGTCACCTATAAGTACCATCTCATCTTAGGTCTGACTTCTGGGTTATTTACGTCCTTTCAGACAAACATGGGACATCTGACATGCACAAAAAAAAAATCCTAAGAGGGGAAAAACAAACAGCATGATGCTGCCACCATCGTGTTTCTTCTGAGAACCCTTAAATGAAGGAACCTTTTGTTTCACATGAAGCTTGTTTGGTTTTGGTTTAGTTTCACCAAGTCGTAAAGTCATCAGCAGTACCTAAATATCAGTAATATCAGTACTTAATACTAATAATAATTCCTAAACTTCCTTTTTACTTGGATAATAACATTTGTAGATATGGATACCAGTGATGCTCCACTTGTCCCACAGCCCCATCCACCAAGCTTCCATGTCTTCTGATCAATTTGCTTTTAATTAGAAGCATCAGAGCTGCTGCTGAAAACTGAATTATCGTGTTTCTCTTTTTCTCCCTGCAGTATTGAAATGGCGTTGAATATTTTATTTACTATTGATGCTGAGTTTAACGCCTTGGTGTTTACAGGTTGATAAAACATGGATGCATCAGATACGGGCTCCTCTAGGTGGAACCTAGAACAAGAAGCTGATCAGGTACTGAACCAGATCAATAGGAAAATCTTAAAGTAGGATTGTGAAAGTAATAATGGAACTCCGTTCTTCATCCCTCACTGACCAATCCTGTGGGCTGTCTGGGCTTTGGTCCTCTTCTGCTTGTTTTGTTTTCTCCCCTTGTGTATTATTTTGGGAAAACAATGTTATGAAAATAAAGTATTTAAAAAAAAGTAGTTGTGTTTTAAGGAAACAGAAAACCTTCATGCAGACTTGGGGACGACAGACGTTCATGACTCAGCGATAAAAACGATTTGGTCCAGTCTAAAGGTATGGTTGTGTCTGAGCTTGTGTTTTATTCTGGATGTTTTGAAAAGAGAAAATAACAAACAACCTAAGATAAGAAGGTCTTTCAAAGAGGTTTGGTATTATTTAGGTCTGAGATAAATGCGTCGGTCTGGAGGATCATCTGTATTAAAACAGCTTCTGTATTATTGTCATTTTCACATTGGAGTTATTAAAATGTATCTTCATTAATGTTAATTCCCATCTTCTTGTCTAGTGTCCATTTTTCCTGTTCATAAGGACAAAAGTATTTATGTTCATGTTTACAATTCCACTAGGTCTCCTGAACTTAACTCTAATATCTGCAGAACTAATAGAAAAATAAAAAATCCAAAAGTGGCTGAACCTGACCCACATTCCATATTCCTGATGGAATATTTCAGCATTTCATTCCAAACATTCCTCTGAAATCTCCAAACCTCTGACTGAACGAACACTAAAGTCAGGCAGACGATGGTGAAGACTCATCAGACCTGGAGCCCGAAGCTTGGCTTGGCTAGACGAGCGGGCCAGCGGCAGACTCTGGCGAAGCCGGTTCATCCGGTTGAAGCCGATGGGAATGTCTGGCTCTGACATGGTCTCCAGATTTTCAGCTGACGCAAAGGAAACCCTGCTGGCCTGGTCAGCAAGCGCCGGCTGCGTTGGGCTGAGTCGTGTCACACGAGGCGTCCGAGTCTGAGACACCAGAGACAGAAAAGACTTCAAGTACAGAACAAACACTCAAGCAGGAGGAAAGCAACGTCTCAGATTAAACCAGTGGTTCTCAATTAGTGGGGCGCGCCCCCCTTGGGGGGCGCGGGAGAAGAGCTGAGGGGGCGCAGCGGACGCACCCAACCCCCCCTCCCCCCACCCACCCCGCTCGGAGCCTCCCCACGGAGAATACAAGGGTATTCCAACCTCCACTGTCAGTCCAATAAATGAGGATCAGACTGATTTGTGAACATAGAAAAAGTCCAAACATGAATTTTATTTAATGGAAAGGCAGTGCATGTGTTAGATGGAAGAGAAATTTAGATTTTTCTTACTTTTTGTTTCACTTTATATTTGTTGTTTGTTAGAGTGACGTATGAACGGCCTGAATTAAACACGGTTATGTTAAAAAGAAGCCTCATCTTTGCTTCCCTGCGGTGCCCACCATAGTGGTATTTTATTTATATAAAATGTTTTTTAACATAACTTTCTTTCTTTCATATATGAGAAATTGAAAGAATCGCTGCTGCATTTGGACATGCTAAGGTGGGCGCATTTGCTCGCAGTCAGAGGCCGCATGATCCATTTTCCCATCACGTTCATGTAAAAAATAATAATAATAAACATTCAATAAAACCGTTAAATATCCATTCATTTTTATTAATATGTAGTCCACACAAGCTGACCAGAGTGCCCCAGTAACATAGAAACAATGCAATTAAACAATTTCACTTAAATGATCAACATTTCACCTGCTGCGCCCGAACGCACATTCCTTCTGCTCCGGCGTAAACCTGATGGTCACCTGCTTGTGCGTAATCAGATGTCTCTGGAGCTGCTGAAGAGACTAACGAGGTTCTGGACTTTTGCCTCAGACAGACTCATGGCAAGGCAAGGCAGTTTTATTTATACAGCGCATTTCCTACCCGAAGGCAACTCAAAGCGCTTCATGGCTCGTGGCTGTTAAAATGTGGTGATTCAGAGCTCTGCTGACACGCTGGATCCAAAGATCCAAGCAGCTACTGGAGTAACGAATTCTACTGCAGCCAGAGTTTTAAAGTCAGGAAACATTTCACCAAATGAAATAACCAGAAGTCTACCAGACTCTCTGAAGAAGGGTTTCCACTTTCCAGATCTGGAAGCTCTCGACATTGCGCTCTGGTGCGCAGATCTGTCAGACGCGCTCTGAGCTCCTATTGCGCGCCGCTTTGTGCGCACTGCCAGATGCGGAGAATAATGCAGATGCTTTGATGGAAATCTTTCCATGATGTTACCTCCACGATGGATTCTTCTGTGGGCAACAAGGTCATTCCCCCGCACTTTCACCTACCGCCCGACATTCGCCGAAGGACTATCAGCGCGTTAGTATGGCAAGCCGATTTAACATTTAAGCAGACTGGATAACGTGTATTCAGATATCTATAATTCTGTTGTTCCTAGCAGAAATTAACATTCCAGAAATCCATAAAATCAATCATACTGTACACAATGAACATTGTGCAACCCCCCCCCCCCGCACATTGGGAGGGGGGCGCGAAAAAATCTATGTATCCTAGGGGGGGCATCACCGAAAGTATTTGAGAACCACTGGATTAAACCAACAGGAAACAGCTTCTACACAAACGGAGCAGAAGCCTGAAGATAAAATCAGAGCAGTTCTAACAGTCGGGTTCAATGAACCGAGTCGGTCCAATAGCTGATTCAGAACCACTCAGAAACTACTGGAAACATTTTAAATGAAAACCTGAAACCAGGAGCAAATTAAAGAATCGCATAATTCGACAGAATTAAAATAAAAAATGTAAACGCGTGCAGCTCTTAGGGTTGTGGGTTTGACCAGAGGACAGCGATCTCGAGTCAAACCCAGCTCTAACTGGTAGTCTAGGTTCAATCACAGTCACTGCAGGGCCCAAACAGTGTATAGCCTCTCATTACAGCAGGCGCTGCTGCAGCAGGTTGGCTTTAATGAATCCTTACTGACAGACATTTTCCAGCCCGAAGAATTCAGTAATGAGCTCCCAGAATGCTTTGAGAAGCCTCCTGTCTCTCTGTGGTCAGAGCTCCGTTTACCCAGTCAGTGGGTCCAGTATGGTGGGATTACACCAAGTAATCTGCTGTGTGTGTGTGTGTGTGTGTGTGTGTGTGTGTGTGTGTGTGTGTGTGTGTGTGTGTGTGTGTGTGTGTGTGTGTGTGTGTGTGTGTGTAAACATATTGGAAACACAATTACATCAAAAGACACAAAAAAAAATAAAACAGAGCATCACATGCTATTAAACACCCCAAGGCTTTTGTTCTTTTTATAATAAGATTAAACACACACGCACACACACACACACACACACACACGCACGCACACACACACGCACGCACACACACACACACACACGTCCATTAACATTGAACACACCAATGCCAGTGAGGCACACACCTTCTGCTAATCAAGGCAGTGAATGCAGCAAGTGGGAATTCTGCAGCTATCCATCTATCTAGTGAACTGTAAAAATTAAACAGAGCTGAAAAAGTTTGAGACAAAGAGAAAAGAGAAAAAATAAAACAAATGGAGAACAAACAGCAGAGGACAAAAGAAAGGGAACAAGAGTTCCTCTTTGTAGTTTTGTTCTGTCATATTTATATTTTAGTTTCCAGTTTTCTGCTGAAGTCCTTAAATTTAAAGCAGTTGTCATGTTGAAGTTGCTTCAGATGCAGCGATCAGGGGACTTAGATCATCTAGACAGGTGTCTAGTTAAGTGTTATTATGTAAAACTGGTGATGGACTTCATGAATACAACATGAGCTTACGTAAACAGATCAGATCTAAACCATGTGCCCAGGACAGACGCACAAACCCACCACAGGTCAGAGGAGCCAACAGGTCAAAGGTTAAACTTTCAGCCTCGTGTTCAACAGTTTTACTTGGAAGCGTCGTATCCACAGCAAAAAGCAAACAGAGCTAACCTTGGATTTTAGGACGAAACCAAAATTTTTAAAAGACAAAAACACATTTAAAAAAAAAAGTCTAAAAAAAGGTTACTAAGAAAATCTCAAACTAAAAATCTCCAACTCTGACTGGACAAAACACCAAAACCATCAATCTATCCATTAATCAATCTTCTCAGATAGCTGACTCATGCATGCATGCGTGTGTGTGTGTGTGTGTGTGTGTGTGTGTGTGTGTGTGTGTGTGTGAGAGAGAAAGAGAGAGAGAGAGACAGAGAGACATGGATTCCATTGAACACCCAATGAACATCTACAGCTGATAGAAATTTTGGAGTTAACCTGGTTAAAGATGGCTGCTCAAACTCAGTCAGTTTTACAGATTCGGAACTAAAAACTAATGTGAGAAGAGCTGCAATGACACAGACTGCAACTTTCATGGGCAGCTCTGGTCAGCGGGAACCATGTGTTTGTTTTTATACCATACCATATTTATTTGTAAAAGCACATCTAAAAACAGCATGTCAGCTGACCAAAGTGCTGCACAGGGTAAAAACCTAAACATAAAAACACTGGATTAAAATCCACCCTCATACACAGAGTGCATGTTTAACAATCAAAAATAAAACAGATAAGATCAAAATACTCTAAGACCATTAAGAACACACTCATCAGCCAAAAGCTAGTTCAAAAAAGTAAGTCTTTAGGCTGGATTTAAACTGCACCAGTGAAGGAGACTGGCGCACGGACAGAGGGAATGCATTCCACAATTTCGGTGCAAGTGAAAGCATGCTGCCCCCGAGCTTTATAGGTCATTTTAGGTATACAGAGGAGTTGTTGATCAGCAGACCTTAGTGACCTGGAATGCAATGCACAACATGACCTCTGGGAGCAGCATCATTTATTACTGTTTGCCAGGACAGCACAGCCTCACCAGAGAAGAAGAACTTCTCAATCTCAAGGAACCTCGTCTTGATGCCTTGGTCCCACCCTAGTTGTCTAGGAGATACGTCATCAGGAACCACCAAGGCGTGTTCCAATCGGTTCCAATGTTCATGTGCTACCACGGCGTCTGTCCTCCGTTTGTCTGCCGTTTAGCTAACTGACCAAGGATACACGAGAGGTGCCTTGTTGCCTTCTCTTGGTCAAATATTTCCTAGAATACAGCGCTGTATTTTCAAACAGATGTGATCAGTAGCCAGCAGCAGCTACTTCGGAGGCAAATTTCCAGTTTAAATGTAAGTCAACTAATTGTAGCTATCAGGCTACAATCAAGCCTGGCCTCTCCCTTAGAGATAGGGTGAGAAGCTCAGTCATCCAGGAGGGGCTCGGAGTAGACCCGCTGCTCCTCCACATTGAGAGGAACCAGTTGAGGTGGCTTGGGCATCTGGTTAGGATGCCTCCTGGACGCCTCCCTGGTGAGGTTTTCCAGGCACGTCCAACCGGGAGGAGACCTAAAGAAAGACCCAGGACACGCTGGAGGGACTATGTCTCTCAGCTGGCCAGGGAAAACCTTGGGATTCCCCCGGAAGAGCTGGCCCAAGTGGCTGATGAGAGGGAAGTCTGGGCCTCCCTCCTTAAGCTGCTTCCCCCGTGACCTGACTCTGGATAAGTGGCAGAGAATAGATGGATGAATTTATAGTAATTCTTTAATGTTCATTTAGTTTCAAGTTTCATTGGTCAATTATTTGTATTTGTTGTAAAAAGTTTTATTAATGCAAAGACTCAGATCAGACCTGCACTTGAGCCCACAACAGGCAGGTCAAAAATAGTCAAAAATAATTTTTGACTAATAAAAATAAAAAACACACATATTGACTGATTAGTCGACTGTCGAAACAATAATTAGTTGCAGCCCTTTGTCTTTAGCTGAGAGGTTTTCACATCACACTGAGTGATAACACCCAAACATCTACGGTGACATCATGTATCAGTGTTAGATAAGATATATTGATGAGGATCTATGAATTATGAATGATTTGGATAGTTTTTACCCCTCAGAACAACTTCATAGCTTCATCAAAAACAAAAAACATCACAATTGTTTGTTTAAAACTTTGTAAGACCTGCTGAAACAGGTCAGACCACCAACAGGCTTGAGCTAACAGAATTGAACCAGACACCCTGAGGAGAAAACTCATTCCAGCCACTTGTATCCGTGAGCTCATTGAAGTAAAAAAAATCAGAAATTATAACCTTCCAGAAAGTCTTGAGAATTCCTGATTCAAACAATCAAAGGAAATTCCGGCAGTTTAAAATAAAAACAAAGGAGTGGATCAGGACTTTTGCTCTGATTCTTACCTCTCCTTTATCCTACTCCAACGCTCCGACTCCATGTTGGGACTGGATGGATTTTCAGAAGGATGTTCCCACCAACTAACACAGTCTGGATTGATGAAGCAGCTGTTCACAGCTGTAACATGCCCCCCCCCCCAATACACACACACACACACACACAAGATTTCACTGACGTTCCAGTTACAGACCGTGGCATTCCTTCGCTGTGAGACTGATAGCTGAGAGGATCTGAGCCTCTACCCATCCACCAGCATGTTCTGTAGCAAAGTTCTGAGTCAGATAAATGAGGCGATGTCATGATGTTTGCTGACTGATGCCAGTCGACAGGCTGAACGTCCCTAGAGCAGCCTGAGAGACAAGAGGCAGGTGAAGGAGCTGAGCAGAACATCAAACATCCACCTGTGAGCAGCCTGATTTATCCTCGGTGTTCCTAGAGGAGCAGCTTCATAGGAGCAGCTCGGGGTTAATTTCCCTGCTCAAGGGCACTTCTTTTAAAGTGGACGTTTTCATCGGTTTCACGCTCAAATGTTACCAGATAATCTCTGCCGTGGCAGGATGAGGCTGTTTATGAGCACGCACGCAGACTTTAAATGAAGTCAAATGAATGTAGCCAAAAACCAAAAATGATTCATTCATAAAAGGGAATTTAGCTTGTGCTGCTGACCTTTGAAAGCTGCTGAGGTAACCTCGCAGCATTGGCAGATGGCAGCGAAGTGCCACTAAATGATTCTGGCCACATGCCTCAACTCAGGGTTGATCAGAAAGACAGCAGCAAAGATCTTCTGGGTCTGTCAGGAGCAAAGAACACGATGCTGTTCTCCTCAGAATGAGGTGGAATAAGGACAACTGGTCTGTAGGTCACCTGAAAGGGTCAGAGGTCAAGGACAAAAATCTGACTATAGAAAACAGCTCTGAATCAAATAAGAGCGTTGGAATTCAACAAATCACAAAACAATAAATGTTCCACAGCTAGTGATGATTTTGTTTAAAACTGGATGGTGAAAAACTGAAAATAAAACAGGTGAATATCCTCATCTAACAGGGGGCATGTCCAGAATGGTCCTTGTCTAACAGTTTTTGATGTTTAGAGCAATAGTATGGAAGCCCATTCCTGCCACTCTGATTTTTTTTTAATTATCTCATATTTATGACTTAGCTATCTCATTAAAATGAGATACAATCTTATAATTATGACTTAGAATCTCATAATTATTAGATTGCTAAGTCATAATTGTGAGATACTTTTTTTTATCAGAGTGGCAGGAATGGGCTTCCATAGAATACAGTTCATCTCAAGGAACTGTAATTGTCACCATGCTGCAGTTCAGTTTCAGGGCGTTGGCCGCCATTTTTATGAACACATGTGTTGACAACAGTTGGTTTGTGTTCTTTGTCATGAGGTATCATGTTAAACTTCCAGTGACCAGTAGGAGAGAGAGCGAATAAACACTACATTTCTCCCCATCCACACCAAAGACCTTGTAACACCAAGTCACATGGCACTTTAGGCACAATCTGCACATTTTTAGTTAGGGGGTTAACTCACATCTGTTGCAGAGGTTTAAACATTAATAGCTGTATGTTGAGTTATTGTGGGGGACAGAAATTTTAAACCTACATAAGCTATACACTGACTACTTTATATCAAAGTGTCATATCTTCAGTGTTGTCCTAAAGATATAATGAAATAATTACAAGAATGTGGGGGGGTGTACTCATTTCTGTGAGATACTGTACATCCTCTCATCAACTCTTCTGGCTCCATGCCACGGTTCGGTTCATACAGTGAAGTTAAACACTCTCAGGCGTCTGCACGAACCGTTTAGTTTTAATAACTGAACGGATTCTTGCTGCCATCCCGTCTGCTGCTTCATCCTCAAGTTGTCTGTTCTGTGCTCCTTGACCTGGCTTCTTTCTAAAATAGACTCGTGTTTATTTTTACGACAGTGGAGATTTTTCTGCAACACGCTCGCTGTGTTGGGTAGATGTTGTCACAAAGTGTTATTATCTGACCCAGAGGAACCAGACAGTCAGAATCAAGATCAACAAGCTTTGTCCTCTGGAGAGAGGTTTCTGCTGTGATGATTGCAGTTTGTTCAGGATGCTGATGATGATGGTGACGGTGGTGGTGGTGGAAGTGGTGATGATGGTAATAGTAATGGTGATGATGATGATGATGATGGTGACGGTGATGGTGATGATGATGGTAATTGTAATGCTGATGATGATGATGGTGACGGTGATGGTGATGATGGTGACGGTGATGGTGATGATGATGGTAATTGTAATGCTGATGATGATGATGGTGACGGTGGTGGTGATGATGATGGTAATTGTAATGCTGATGATCATTGATGATGATGGTGACGGTGGTGGTGGTGATGATGATGGTAATTGTAATGGTGATGATGATGATGGTGACGGTGATGGTGATGATGATGGTAATTGTAATGCTGATGATGATGATGGTGACGGTGGTGGTGGTGATGATGATGGTAATTGTAATGGTGATGATGATGGTGACGGTGGTGGTGGTGATGGTAATTGTAATGGTGATGATGATGATGATGATGATGATGGTGACGGTGGTGGTGGTGATGATGATGGTAATAGTAATGGTGATGATGATGGTGACGGTGGTGGTGGTAATTGTAATGGTGATGATGATGATGATGCACTTGTTAAGGAGTCAGCAAATAATTTGATGAGAATTTAAATGATTTATTTTATCTGTCATCATAGTCAACAATCTCAGCCAACACCTAAAGGAAAATTATTAATCAGCCACCTTCTAACAAATTATCATCACAAAACCAAATAAGTGGCTTTGTTTATTCATTCATTCATTTATTTATTTAAATAATGTGCCATTCTATCAAAGCTTCACACTTATCAAAAAGTCAAAAAGCAGTGACGTTCTCCTAAAACAATCATTTTGACTCTTTATCTTAGTTTTTATTCTGATTCTGTCACTTCTCAGTTTTTGTGTTAGATGATAGGTTTTTGTTTTCTAACATATCTTTACTCTCTATCTTACAGCAGATTTATATGGATAAAAACATTTCAGGACTGTTCTGTGTGGAGCGTTTGTGATCCAACACTCAGAACCAAAAGGTTCTGATTAAGACAAAAATAATCAGAAAAGGAAAAACGTCTCCTTTATACTGTCTTAAAGCCCTTATGTATATTGCCTGGATGTTTTTGTACTTAAAGAGACAGTGTGTAGTTTTTACCATTAATCTCTGGAATTATCCATCGAAATGTTGAAAATGAATTAAATGATGCCCAGTTGTTGAAAAATATTGGTGGCTTCGTAACATATAACCATGAAAATCGGGTCTAAAATACATGGGAGTGGGTTTAAGTCTCTAAGTGACACCATAGTAGATGGCATGTTTCCTTCTACGGGAGCCTGTGAGGCAGTGGCGGCTCGTCCATAGGGGGCGCTAGGGCGCCACCCCACGTGGATTCTATCGTTTAAAAGAGCCTCTTCCTGTTTAGTGTGTGTGCAGTTTGCATATATTGGTCAATATGAAGCATGTTTTTGGAACAACTTTGTAGCTAAGTGCTCCTGGACCGGTCTGTAGATTTCAAATTGTGTGACGCATAAGAATGGTAATTTGGCGTTCCCTAGTGGTGATATGTGGTTAGTGCATCTGAAAAACTGACCTGCAAAATGAAGAAAAAAACGACCATTTATATAGCGCCTCTCAAGATAAAAACCATTCACAAGAACTAACATAAAAAAAATAAAATAAAAAATGCGCCCCACCCAAAAAAAAAATTCACCAGCCGCCACTGCAGACTAGTGTTTTGTTCTGGTTTAGATTCACCTTAGACTCAGGGGTTTGTAAGATGGTGTTGAGTTAAAATGTAGTTCAAACAGCAGGATAATCCATAGTTTACCATGTAACAGAAACATGACTGACTGTTTCTTTGAGTTTTGGACTGACTTCCCCCAGAAAGTTAACTGATGCAGATGGTAGATGAATAGATGAACAGCTAACTCCATGTTTTAGTGATATGAACATCTCAAGCAGCTATAAGTGGTCAGCTGGTCAGTAAAGAGAAAAACTAGCAGGATATCTGAAGTGCATGAGGGCAGCTGGAAACGGGTCACCAAGCAACGCCTGCTGTCAGACGTCACGTCTCCCAGGGAGACACCAACTAAACACTCTGGTCTTTAGTTCCCACCAGAAGCTCCAGTTAAACTGACAGGAGAGATTTATAACCTCTGCTAGCAGAACAATGTCCTACATAAGACTGAGATCAGACAAAAGTGTATGTGTGTGTGTGTGTGTGTGTGTGTGTGTGTGTGTGTGTGTGTGTGTGTGTGTGTGAGAGAGAGAGAGAGAGAGACTCTCACTGATCTTCAAACATCTGACATTAACACCAGTGTAACTCTGAAACAAACAGCTGCTCTGAGACAATGAGGCAGAGATTCAAACATCCAATCAGGGAAATTTGTCACAATGAGGTCAAATCGTTTCTAAAAACAGTTCTTTTAGCACCAAACCATCAAAATGTTGAGAAAATAGAATTTCGCCTGCTGTCTCTGAGTACTTTAACTAGCTGAGATTATCACCAGAAGATAAAGAATTTGATGAATGAGTGAAACACTGAAGACAGCTTTCCTTTTCCAAGCTCCCAGTTTGATCCATTCCTCCCAGTTAAACACTGTAAACAATAAGCTGGGATTACTGGCCACTCCACCCAGCAGAGACGGAAAATGGAGCACTAATATGTGCTCGATTGAGGCTGGGAGTGATGAAACGGAGCAAATCATGCAGCACTCCACTCCGTTGTGTCGTTGTTGCCGTAAGCTGCCGTTACAGGCTATTTAAATATACCCCAACTCCACCCCACCCCCACCCCCACAGACATGCTGACAATCATCATTTTCCTCAAGATGCATGGGAAACACATGGATCTAAGAAATGTGCTTAATCCGTCCACCTTCAGTTTCCATGGCCACTGCAGGTTTGAGCACCTGCATCTGTAAATCTGTGTCTCTACAGGACGACCATCTCTGTTTGTGTGTTTTAGTGAACGTGAGGAGTGGAGAAATGTGATAGGAGGAATAAATATTAGACACACACACACACACACACACACATACACAGAGAGAGGAGCAGCCAGCGCTCTGCTGCAGGGTTTTACGTTGCATCAGTGAGGAGGCGAGACTCCCTTACTCCCAGAGAGGAAGAGGAGTGATAACCAATCCTAAACGAGCTGCAGACCAGCGACAGAAAAACACACAGGAGAGGAAACATACAGCTGCTGCTACTGCTGCTGTATGGAACAAAGGGATAAAACACACAAAAACTGGTGTGGAACCACTTCTGAACATATTTAACTGGAATAAAGGCAGAACTCTTGGTTCAGAGGAGAATTTTTCTTTCATCTGTAACAGCAGAAAAAACAATCCAGAGAGAAACCAAACCAACACCATGAATCCTCTGGTAATACTCTGAAATCCACACTTCTGTGGTTCAGAGCCCAAAACCCACTGAGATCTGTTAACCAACAAAATATACTGCTTGTTTCGTGTAAAACTTCTGATGGACCAGTTGGTCCAGCTGTTTGTAACATCAGCACCAACACCGTCTGCCTCTGTCTGAGCAGCTCTATTAAAACTCAACATGTCTTCTTAAAAATCATTATGAATCATCAATGTTTGACTAAGGATGCATTGAAACAAGATTTTCTCAAACTGATTATTTTTACAGTGGAGTACCAGATATGACCGCCATAAGTCACGGTTTGGTACAACACAGATTACAAAAGCCATAATAGTTTGGCCTGTTTCAAATAAACATTAGCTCCATCCATCCATTTTCCTCTGCTTATCCAGGATCAGGTTGCATGGGCAGCAGCCTAAGCAGAGAGGCCCAGACTTCCCTCTCCCCAGCCACTTGGGCCAGCTCCTCCAGGGAATTCCAAGATGTTGCCTGGCCAGACGAGAAACATAGTCCCTCCAGCATGTCTTGGGTTTTCCTTTAGGTCTCCTCCCGGTTGGACATGCCTGGAAAACCTCACCAGGGAGGCATCCAAGAGGCATCCTAACTAGATGCCCGAGCCACCTCAACTGGCTCCTCTCGATGTGGAGGAGCAGTGGATCTAGTCTGAGCCCCTCACCCTATCTCTAAGGTAGAGAACTGCGGAGAGAACACATTTCAGCCGCTTGTATCCACGATCTCATTCTTTCGGTCACTACCCAAAGCTCGTGACCATAGAGGAGGGTAGGAACGTAGGTCGACCAGTAAATAGAGAGCTTCGCCTTCTTGCTCAGCGCTCTCTTCACCACGACAGACCGGTACAACGCCCGCATCACTGCAGACGCAGTAGGCATCTAAGGTCAAGAGCAGGATCTGTTTTCCCTCCATTCTGAAATGCTAACAGTGTCCTACAGAACTACTTTGTGTTGTATGATCACTAAATGCCTAAGGTGCTTTAAAAGGAAATTTAAATGTTACAATCACATATTGTATGCTGAATAGCTGTGTTATAGGGATGTATGCTGTATAACTGATGATAATAGAATGATACAAGACTTAAATTTGTGCAACAAACGCTTGATCAAAGATGCACATCATAACAAACTCTGTCTGTATGGTTGCATTAATCCCAGCTTCCTGGAGGGATTGACTAGTTACCATCAGACTGTAAACACGAGTCTAAAAGCTGCAGGAAGGATCAATAAGATGCACCCGGTTCATGCCCAGAGAGCAGCTGTGTGATACACTCACTGTTGGCTTTGGATTTATTCTCTCAGCCTCATCCTCTGACATTTTAATGTGAAATATAGCAAACATTTTTCATCCCATTTAATGTTAAAGCAGCAGCTTTTTTTGTTCCCTCACAGAAAATCCTTCAGTGGAGTTTATTCTGGCTAGGTCAGCAGAAGCTGAGCAAAGAGCCTCCCAGGTATCAAGTCATTTCAGTTGAGATGCTGAGAGCTGCAGGAAGTGTTGACTTTAGCAGAGCTGCAGGTTAAACAGACAGGCGGGTCAGATGAGTCAGTTCAGTAGATTCATTTATTCCAGGTTAAGGTTGATCTAATTATGACTTACAGTTGAGTTGTTTCTGCACTACTTTGTCACGTTAGGGTTTCTCTAAAACAAAAACATTTAAAATTCTTATCCTGTTGATTTTTTGCCTCATGATCTTTCAGGTTTTTTTCCCCACAACTCTGTATTGCAGTTTTCTACGTTCAGTCATTTTCTTAACCACTACTTCCTGAAAGGTTTGAGGGGAGCTGGGCAAGAGACGGGGTTACACAGGTCATCTCAGGGACACAAAGACAAATGAGACAGACAACCATTCACACTCACACCTAGTGATATTAGGAGTCTCCTAACTAGCATGCACATTTTAGGTCTGAGGAAAGAAACCAGAGTTCCTGGAGAAAACCCTCATGCACAGAAAGAACATGCTAATGCTATGCAGAAAGGCTACAGTGACCCCTGCTGCACACTGAAAGCATCAGCGTCGCGGAATGGCAGCGGAACGATTTACTCGCGATTTTCGCTGCTTGCCAGTGCACACCGGGTGAATCTCAGCCGCAGAGCGGCTTCACCGCAGCGCTCCTCTCTTGACTCGCGAGATCACAAAATCCCTCGAGACTTCAAAGGTCACGGTTTGTTTATGCCATCCGCCATCAAACCAAAAACAAGGAAATCACGTTTGACGTCACTGTTTGATGTCATATATGTTGTTCCTATCCACTGCCAGGTTCGATCCCGGCTCCGGCCAGAGAATGCTGCTGTGTGTCCTTGGGCAAGACACTTAACCCGCCTTGCCTGCTGGTGGTGGTCGGAGGGACTGGTGGCGCCAGTGCTCGGCAGCCTCGCCTCCGTCAGTGCGCCCCAGGGCAGCTGTGGCTACATCGTAGCTCATCCCCACCAGCGTGTGAATGTGTGCGTGAATGGGTGAATGGGTGAATGACTGATTGTGTTGTGAAGCGCCTTGGGGGGTTGTAGAACCCTAAGAAGACGCTATACAAATACAGGCCATTTACCCTATGTTAACTGCAGAAATTGACGCATCCCAGAAGCGGCATGCGGCAAAAATAGAACTCAATCCTATCTTTAGCGGCGCGGCATGCCGCTTCTGGGATGCGTCTGAAAATTGCTGCATCACGGCTGGTTTGTGTCACCCCCATAGACTATAATGGATTCTATTTGAAGCAGCGATGTTCCACTGACGTTCCGTGCCGCTGATGCTTCCAGTGTGCAGTCGGCTTAAGAGTTGAACCTGCAGCACACTGCAGTGTCAAAAACATGTGAGGAGTGAAGGGAGAGAGCTCCTCTGTTTAAAAAGATTTTTAATATGTCCTCCTCTTATAGAAGAAATGTCAGACATTTAACGACACCTGATTTAACAGGCACTGTCATGAAAAATGTCCTCAAAATCCTGAATGTTCAAAAACTCGGAGTGCACAGGTAATGAAATTTGTTTTTCAATTTTGTCTCAATAATTACAGAAACAATATAGTTAATGGGAGAACAAGTATCCTGTAAAATATTTTCTTATATTTTACTTTGTACATTTTATTTAGTCTTTCTATCTACGTGATGCTTCTTCTGAAGGCTTAAGACTAGGCACAAAGATGAGGGCACAGCAAACAACATGCTTAGAAAATACATCATCAGTTATGACCCCCTAATACTCGTGTTTAGATCAACTTTTACTTGTCTCAGTCCTATTGTGAATCCTGTAGTTATATGTAATGTGTCTTATAGGGGCCCCCTCAAGCAGGAAGTGGTTAAAAACTGAAACAGCGTGGCTTCACGTCACCCACATTTTCTGACCCTGATGAAACTGTAACTGAGTCAAGGCTACATTAACATTCCCAATGAAAATCAGAGGACATGGATAACCTTTTCCCACAGCTGTCCCCATCACTACAGCTCATCTACAGCCAATCAAAACCCGAGTGTGATTACCCCCACAGCTGAGAGCTAATACCTGCAAATGAAACGCATTTAGTGCAAATTCACACTTTTAAAGTGCCAAAGTGCAAAACAGAGTACACCTTCTGAAGTCTCCAGTCTATAAAGAAACCTTAATGAGATTATTTGAGTTTATTCAAAACATAGAAACTTTATAATACATGCAGAATATAAAATAACCATTTATTTATATGTATTCATTTGGCAGATGCTTTAACCCAGAGATGCTTGTCTAACAAGCATGTTTAGGACTGGTGGGAGGAAACTGAAGTACCCGGATAAAATCTGCCTGTGCATGAGGAGAGCATGGTAACTCCACACAGAAAGGACACAGTCAGGATTCAAACCTGTGACCGTTTTTCTGCAAGGCAACAGTGCTACCAACTGCTTCACAATGCAGCCATTTATTTATTTAGGGGTATGTGTGAACAGAAAATTAACAGTCATCCTTATGTGGTGAAAACAACTTATTTTATTTTAAATGTAGATTAAATGAAGAACAAAATTCACTTCTTGGTAATTATGAATGATAAATGACCTGTACTTAGAACCTTTCAAAGTCAGAGGACTCCAAAACACTTTACATTACAGTCAGTCATCCACCCATTCACATGCTGGTGGTGATGAGCTACAATGTAGCCACAGCCGCCCTGGGGCTCACTGACAGAGGCAAGGCTTCCAAGCACAGGTGCCACCATTCCCTCTGACCATGATCAGCAGACAAGATGAGTTAAGTGTCTTCCCCAAGGACACAACAGCAGAATTCTCTGCCAGGAGCCGGGATTGATCCTACAACCCTCCGATTACTGGACAACCCGCTCTACCTCCTGAGCTACTGCTGCCCCACTGACCTGCTCAGGCAGCTGATGAGGAAAAAGAGTGATTGGAGGGCTTGTATTATGAAGATCTGTCAAATTCTCTGTGGTGTTCCAATCTTTCACTTCCTGTTTTTCCTCATCAGATCTGTAAATCATAAACCAGCTAAGTAGCTGCTGAGTGGTTGTGACTCACAACTTGTGAGATATTTTGGGATGGGTGGGGGTTAGCATACAACTGATTCACATCACCTGAAACCCAGATCAGTACCTGAGCACACCTGATTCAGGTCCACTAGAAACCACTAATCTAAACCAAACTGGATGAGGAAAAAACTCAACAACTCATTCATGTTCTTTGTTTTTCTTCTGTATAAACAAACAAAAAGTGATGCAGTGCTGAACAAAAACCCGCCAAAGACAAACTCAGTGAGATGGAGAGAGAGACAGGTCAGTCAGAACAACAGACAAGCAGGTTGTGTTCAAACAAAACTTTACTAACAGGTAAAACTGTAGCAACTACACTTACAACTGTACTAATAACTACATGTACTAATTAGACCTGAACTTATTGAAGTAACTAATAACATCAAAATGACTGCACTAAATGTACTGAAGGCTGTACTAACTGTAATGATAACTGGGCCTAATTGTAATAATAAGTAGACTAATAACCATCCTAACTAGAGAAGAGAGTGGTGGTTTACAGGTAACTCTTTCTACAGGCTCCAACCAGCCACAGACTCTAGAACAAATGATTTGGTTCAAATGCAGCGCCTGAAATGTTGCAGCATGTCAAAAAAGAGTCAAGAGCAAAGTGTGTGTCAACATGTGAGCAACACTAAACACGATGGAGAAAAGGCAAGCAAGCATGCAGAGACACAAAGGAGTTATCCTATTAGAGACGAATCCACACAGATTTACGCTGCAACACAAACACAAAGCTGGCACTGACCTTGAAGCTCCAGTAGTTTGGTTGTTGCTAAGAGGGAGGAAAAACAAAGAGGAGAGGAGACAGAAGGGATGGGAGGGTGAAGGGGGAGAAACAGGATTGAGTGTGAGACTTTGTCCTCACGGATCAAGCTGTAAAATACTTAACAAAAGTTTGAGCAAAACAAGAGCTGGTGAGAGCTGGAGCCAAGAGAAAATGGTTCCATGTGAAGACAGGCAAAAGACAGAAGAGCCAAAATATTCAAAAATGATCAGTAGATCTAGTTTCCCTCATCAGAACACTGGCCACATGTATAAATTCACTCTGAACAGGGAAGGGATGAACTTCTCTTCATCATAGCTGCACCACTCGCTGAGCCACGGATGTCTTTGTGACTTGACCGTAATGTGTCCTCAAGAACAGAAAGAGTCTTAGAAAATCCCAACCTCCCATTTTAAACCTAAAACGCTGATGCAGACAAACCCACAGATATCTGTGTCTGCTGTGGTGCATCTGGTGGGAGGAAAAAGTCATGTGCTAATTATCATGATGATAACTTGATTAACTAGCGTTGTTCTTCACTGCCATCCTAATAGATTTTTAATTGATTAGAATTGCTTCTCAGCAGTTAATCAAACGTTTACAGTGACTTCACACACGTTAATGATATGGGCCTGGGCAGCTCCTAGAACCCACAGCAGGACTGAAGGATTGGTTCATGAGGAAGAACCAAACACTCAGATCAACGTCTGGATTCCTTAAAACGTCATTAAAGGCTTTGATAAGTTATTTAAAACACTAGATAGTTTTTAACACTTAGCTATTGCTTTCAAAGTGGTTTCTGTGGTTCTTGAAGCAGAAACTTGAGCAACTTCACATTGGACAGCACTCTGTTCTTCTGCTGACCAGAAACTGAACAGTTTTGTGGTTTGGGTAGTGGGAGGTACTACCTGCTTTATGACAATAGCTGTTTACTATGTTGATAGCTAGGCTAGCAGTTAACTTTTTCAGTTCACCGACCATCAATTAAAAAGCAGAAAAAGAAGAATTGAGTGTCTTTTATTGGCATCATAGCAGAACCTTAAAGTAAAGGTAAGAGGGTAATGTCTTTGGAGGCACAGCAAAGAGCTAGAATCAGAGTGAATCTCGTAGCCTACTTTGTTGCTACTGAACTTGTAAGAAGTAATATGGCAGTATCAGTTGGCTCGTGTTAGCATTAGCTCATTGTTAGCACTAGCTACAGCAATCTGCGGCAGGGTTGTTTATGATGGTTGTAATTCCACTTTCAACCAGTAGGAGGGAGAAGCAGGGAAACATCGTTCGTAGAATCGTTTATCTTATCTAATAGAGTCACAAACATCTTGATGTCCAAATCCTGGACAGAGCTATGAAACATCGACTGACTGGTAGCTTATATCAGGACAAAGGTTCTGAAGAGTTTTAAATAAATACACAAACTTAATAAAAGCTGAAATGATCTTTAGCATCGCCCCAACAGATCTGTGTGTAAAAGAGCACACATGGGTGTGATGGCAGAGAGGTTGAGAGCAGAATTCACCAGATGAAGCTGGGAACAGCTGATGAGCACACATCTATCAGACAATGCATTATTCCTGCTCCTCTTCAATTAAAATGAGCGAGAAAATAAATATAAACCAAGACCAGATTTTACTGGTAAAGCATTAAAACCAGAGAAACTGAAGCAGCTTGTGGAGGTTTTTATGCAGAAAGGAAATATTTTTATTTTGAGCTTTGTTAAGTTTGTTCATGTACAATAAGGCCCTTCTAAAGGCTGTTGGGTAAGGAAGAAGAGCTTAGAAGTAAATGCATGGTATTTTAGTCATTAATGTGCACTAATTCATCAGGATGGGTGTTCGTCACAAAATCTGCACTTCCAGCCTGGTAACTCCTGTCTAAACAGTAAAATAATCTGAGGGAGCTTAACTTCTGTAGGACAATTACTTCAACAGCATTACACGTTACAGAACAACTAAATGTACCCAGAACACACATCTATCTGTTCCCGGCTCTGTTACCTCTGAGTGCTGCCAAACACAAACACAGTCGATTCTGTTACACAAAAACTGCCTTCTCACTTTCAGATCCTGAACAAACGAGCCTGTAAATCCACTAAAAGCTGCCATGGCAAACAATTTACAACAGAACACGTCTTCAGAAAACAGTTCTGGATCATGGGGGTGTCACTAAAGACTGCAGAACATCACTTGGTCACAAGTTTTGTTCTTTTGTTCTAAAACTACTCCGATGTCACAGAACAGTTAGAGATTTAAGAATAGGTTCCCTCTATAATTGAGCCATGCTCTGTTCGGGGAGCTGTGAGGGACCACAGTGTGTTGTGGTTCCTCTGCTGGACTCTGACATACATCGTCTGAAACTTCTATAGCTTTGTGTGGATTTCAGAGTCAGTGAAGAAATCAGGACACAGGAAATAACCTACATAGGCCCAAAGGAAACGCTGACCCAGTTCCTAGCTTCATGGGGCTTCTAGGCCTCGGTCCAATCCCAGAAACCAGAACAGAACATTGAACCTGATGCTGACCATTCTCATTTCATCATTTATTCATTTATAGAGCACCTTCCACAGCCTTTAGCAGAAGCCCAAGGTGCTGGACACAACACTAAAAAGCAATCGCATTAATAAATACAATTAAAAATCAAAACATAAAAACATAATAAAACATAATAAAAACAGCATAAAAACAGATAGAAAAAAAATAATTAAAATCAAGACCCCAATGGTGAAAATGCCTGGACTTTCAGACGGGACTTAAAAATCTGAAGGGAAGGCGCCAGCCTAACAGTCAGAGGTAGACCATTCCCTAAGGTTGGAGCAAGGACCGCGAATGCACAATCTCCCCTTGATTTGCACCTGGAACGAGGGACCACCAATAATTCCTGGTCAACAGAGTGAAGAGAGCGGGTGGGGACGGACATGCCTATGTAGTAATGCTGATAAATAGGCTGGAGCAGTACCGTGAAGAGCCCTAAAAGCAAGAACCAGCACTTTAAACTTTGCTCTGTACTGTATGGGAAGCCAGTGTAGTTTCGCCAAGACCGGTGTAATATGGTCACGGCGTCTTGTGCCTGTCAAGAACCTAGCAGCTGAGTTCTGAACCAGCTGTAGGCGAGCAATCGCATCGCACCCTGACTCAGACCGGCATAGAGTGCATTGCAGTAGTCGAGTCTGGACAGGACAAAGGCAGTCTGATTCTGATTATAAAATCAATTTAATCAAATATTTAAATGTTGTCTTAAACTAAAAGCTTATGTAAAAACAAATGAATCAAAGTGAATGGCTGAAGAGAAATCTGCTGTCTCAGCCTCACTCGGTTCCTCCGTTTCTCCTCTAACAGAATGAATCACACTAGTGACTCAGCAACTTTTGTCTGCAGAAAATACTTTCAGTCACTTCTATGGAGATTTTCAGGCTCAGACTGAAGAAACAAATCAATTTAATTCAAGCAGAATCAAAACCGATTCAGCTGAGATAAGTTGTGTTTTTATAGAGTAAAAGCACCAGGATCAGAACCAGGAACAAGCCTGGCATTTCCTGCTGAGTTCAGGGCCCGTTCACACCCCCGCCGTTTAGTCCAGAGTTCTTGTCCTTTGATAGGCTTACTTGTTTGAACAGGTGTAAAAACTGACAAAACTCTTGTGTGGACCAAGTGTTCCCTGAAAACCTGAGGTTGTTTTTTGTTTCTTCGTCCTGCTTTTTTCATTGATGGTCAGTGCTTGTTTGGGGCCACAGTGCCCCTAGGAAGCACCTGTTGTAACTGCATGACTTTGACCAGGTGGATTGGTCTAGGTTCAAAGGAAAATATGACTTCAGCCACAATCTCACTTCTCCTTAAATCCAACAAACTATTCCATCTAGCTACTTCTGTAACGCCTTAATTAATGTAGATGTATCATTTTGTAGACATATAATGAATAAAATGATGAGCAAATCATTATCAGGCAGAATGGAATAAGTCAGTCATTGTTTAATTCACCGAGTCACAACAGATGCTGAAAAAGCATTAAATAAAAATCAGAATGGTGACACAGCTTTGAGGTCCAGTGGTTGGATAAATCACCCTGAGTTATCTGATGGAATAACATCCTTGAGTTTCACACTGCTCAGGTGGACAGCTATTATCCTCAACTTAACCAAGCATTTATGCTACAATTAAATTATTTCTAAAAAAAAATCTGGATTGCTCAGTCACTAAATTTTGTAGGAAAAGTAAAACAGCTAGGATGAAAATGAGCGCGCTAGAATCAGCAAATTACAAGAAGGTCTAGCACCATCATTATCTGTTCAGTGGCCTTATGAGTGTCCGCCCTGAGACTGGGAGATTGTGGGTTCAAATCCACGGTCGGGTCATACCAAAGACTTTAAAAATGGGACCCAATGCCTCCCTGCTTGACACTCAGCATTAAGGGGTTGGATTGGTTAAACCACCAAATAGCCACAGCTGCAGCTCACCGCTCCCCCAGGTCAAATGCAGAGAACACATTTCACCACACATCAGTGTGTGTGATAACTAATGGGACTTTAATCTTCACTCAAATCACCTCCTTCCTTCTATTAGGACATAATATCCATTTATATTATTAAAGAACTCAGCAGATTATTAATTAGCTCAGTTACCACAATGAAAACAATTCTTTCATTACTAGATCTCTTTAGATAATTCATCACTTGTTCTCTTAATTTAGCTACTCTAACACGCCTTTATTCATGTCATGACCTTTGACTTCATATTTCTTCTGAACTCTCTCAATTGCTGAGATCTCAGACTGCTGTCAGACCCAGGCCTTAGGAGCTGCTGCCTTCCATGAGGGAGACCCAGATGAGACCCTGCCATCAGCTGACTGACCTTTAACCCCACCTTCCCTGATCCACACACAGGTCACTTGGGACAACCCAACAGCTGGGACCTCTGCAGCTTTGATCTGTTGGATAATTAGTGTCATTTCAGAACGCTGACCTGTAACACATTCACTTGGCCTTCAGCTTTAATCACACCATGAGGACGATCTGTCCGTCTGTTTAAACAAGGTCAAAGTTGTTCGGTCACTTAGTTTCTGCCACACGCTCATCAGAGTAAGCTGTTAACTGTTTAACATTTAGAATGAGACCTTTACACGAGTGAGTCTCTGCACAGCCTTTCTGATGACTGTTATATTGGACAGGAAGGGCGTTTCCTCCCTGTGGGAGGGGCTGAGCTTATGGGGTTATATGGAATGAAGGAGAGGGACCTTTTGGAATAACCAAACTAGTGGTGGGCTCAAAATGACAGGCTGGTGTTTCCTGAATCATTTCTCTGCTTTTTGCTGCTGAATCATAGTTGTTACTGGAGTATAAATGTATTTAAGTTAAAGTGTGTGTCGAACGACCCTTCCCTGGGAATAAAAGACACAGGGATAAGGGGATCCGCCCGGATGCCAGCCAGCGATGGAACGGACCCTGTGGATCCAGAATCTAATCATTGGTGTTGAAACATACGGTTTCTGGGGAAAAAATTAAGGGTTTGAATGGAAATTTTGCAACCAAGAGGCCGTTTACACAAATCTTACCACTGCAAATGAACTGGTAAGTAGAAAATCTAAACATTTCTGCGTCCTTGGTACACTGGATTGATTCATTTTAGTCAGCAAAGAGGTTGTACAGGTTTGGTTTGTGTGTGTGCGTGTGTGCGTGTGTACGTGTGTGTGTGTTGTATGACAGTAAAGTAAAGGAATTACAGAGAAAGGTATGACTACCCACGGTTGTAAATCTGCAGTTGTTTGGCCGTTCAACAGTGACCTCAGAGCTATTACACCAGTGGAGGTTTGATAATGGGTAGACGGGCTTCTCACCACCAACTCCACGAGCTCTTATAAACAAAGGTAACAGAATCATATACGAGGTAGGAGCTATGTTCTGTTGTTCTCAGAGGAAACTGAGCTGAGATTGTTGTTGTGGTTAAACTCGGACTCTGATGCTAAACTGACAGGTAATGTTATTTTCCACCTTAAATTACTGATAGTTTTATCCCCAATCCACTTCAGTCTTAATTATTAATCTATCTCAGTTCATCTAAGACTAAAATATCTTACATTTGCCCTCAGTTTCCTTAGCTGCAAAACCCAAATTTAAATCTCATTTTTGTCTGATATCGCCCATAACGCATCTTAATTATTTACCAAAAGTTTAAAGGTTTTCATATCAGATCCACTACCAGATGATTTATTGGCTTAAACTATCAATATTAATCAGATCTTTACTTTTATAAAGTGCTGAATCCAAGTCATCTTTGAGTCTGAATGGAGAGGCAGCGTGACAGTGGAATATATTTTGTTTATGCAACAGTAAATTGATCTTTCTACTTGTAATTCACACTGTCTAACTTGTAAAGTTTTACACTTATTTACGTTTCTGTTTATTTATATATTGAAATATTCATTCATTATTTCTTTGGTTATTTTATTTTCAGTCTGTTTTATATTTCCAGACTAAAGCTGTTTGTGTCATTTGATTCAGACACATTTTTATTCTAGAGCTGCATGATGTTAGAAAACATGCCAAAGACATTATTTCTTTAATACTGTAATGAAGTGATTACGGCATTGGTTGCAAAAAATCCAAATTTTCCTTCTTCCTGCTGTGTTTTAGTGTTTTAACTTCTCATCAGGTGAAACTTGAAAAATTAGAACATGGTGCAAAAGTTCATTTATGTCAGTAAGTCAACTTAAAAGGTGAAACTAATATATAGACTCATTCCATGCAAATCCAGATATTTCAGCCTTTATTTGTTCTAATTGTGATGATTATGGTTTACAGCTGATGAAAACCCCACATTCAAAATCTCAGACAACTAGAATATTGTGAAAATGTTCAATATTCTAGACTCAAAGTGTCACACTCTAATCAGCTAATGAATCCAGAACACCTGCAAAGGGTTCCTGAGCCTTTAGATGGTCTCTCAGTCTAAGATGAATTACTGACATAAATTAACTTTTGCACCATACTCTGATTTTTTGAGTTTCACCTAACCATCCATGACTCAAGTTCTTTACAATACAGATTTTACTTTTGCTCTCTTTCTTTTTTCCTTTTTCTAAATTTGCTTGTATTTTGTCACACAACAGAGGGTAACACTTTACAATATGGGTCCCTTAATTAACGTTACTTAGTGCATTATTAAGCCTTAATAAACAAAAGATCCCTTTATTAACGTTCCTGAAATTGTTAACTGTTAAGTGTCCTTAAGGTTAAAACAAAGGGCTGGAGGGGGTGTGTGCTTAGTAATACATTACTTAATAATAACATTGATATTAAGCAGTTGTTAAAACTATATTTATTAGTTTATTAAAGCTTAATAATGCACTAATTAACGTTAATAAAGGGACCCTTATTGTAAAGTGTTACCCAACAGAGGTTAAATCCAGTTTAAGTAACTTATAGCTGCCTTTTCATTTAGGTTTGTACTTTTAAATATTTTGTGTTATTTCATCTTTATAAAACATTTTTAAAAATGCCTAAAACTATTTTTAAATAAATTGAACTGATGGAGCTTCCCAATAAAATAAAAGAGGAGTGAGGTTAAAACCAGGAATCCATTCAATCACTCATCTGTTTAGAGGAGAACTTCTAGCATCTTTTTGCACTTCCCTGACTAAAGGAAATCAGGAATCATTATCAGATGAAGTCTTTTCATCACATGCAAACGTGACAGAATCTAAAACCGTCTGTAGGAGACGTCCAAAATCTAAGAACAAGATTCCACATGAGTCTGACAAACCAGCAGGATTTCAGAGTTGTGTCAAGATGTTTGTGCTATAGAATCAAACAGTGAATCAGTTTGTACTCTGATTTATTTAACACATTTACAGCTGTATTCTGCAGCAGGACTCTACTTTGACAGTCTGAAAGATTTGTTCGTGAACTTTTAGAAAACAGAATCCTGAACCATTAACACGCTGCTTTAAGCAGAACATGTCACTTCCTTTGCAGGAAATAAAAATACAGGTTATTTATGATAAAAAGAAAACCTTAAAGCACAGATTTAGTTCAAAGAAAGGATTCCTTGTTCAGTCTGAATTAGGGACGCACCAGTTTACTCAGCAGGTGACCCAAACCAGCAGAGTTTCAGCTGACGGGCAGAACCGACACTCAAAATCTGATTTTCTAGTCCCTGAACGCACCGTTATGATAAAGACTTAAAGCTATTTATAACACCTGAAAGGTGTTTAAACATAAAGTCAGTGGAAGAAGAAGAGGTGTGAGAGGAGACTCAAGTTCTGCTCTGAAACAGTAGACCCTAACTAAAGGGCTGAGCACAACAGGCATAAAATACATTATTTGAATATTTGTTTGATTAATTATTAATTTTAGTTCCTAGAGATCAACCAGAATCAGCCATGCCAACCAGACCAGTGCATCTCCAACAAACACTGAGTGGAAACTAATTTCTTTAACCCTTTAGTCGGGTTTTTGTCTTTTATATGAAACGTAACATGGTGGTGGATTATTTCTAGACATGAAGTAATAACCTTGCTAACTACAGATGGTTTCAGCCTGTCAGCTGTCAAGACGTTCCACACTATTGCTCCATAATTACAAGCAGACACCTGGGACAATCCCATTATTATTATCAGACTTCTTCCAGGTTCTTGTCACAATTACTGCAACAGAAACAAACACCTAATAATGGTGAAGTCAAGCACCCGTTGTGTGATGATCCTTCATGTTGTTAGGCAGCTACTCAGACCCGCTCGCTTCTGCTCCTCAAACTAGGAAAGAAAAATCACATCCCTGAACAATAAACGCACCAGCCAGCGGACATGCTGAGGGACATAACACACACACACACACACACACACACACACGCACGCACACACACACTGACTCAGTGATTACTGCCTATAATGTCTCTCGGTCAGTTAAGCTGAAATCCCAGAGCGAACATAGAACCAGGATTTCTAGAGGTGAAGGTAAAAAAAGAAGACCTGCATGTTGAGTAGCCATCTTTGTGCCCACCCTCATCACCAACTGTCCATCATGCTACAGACACACACACACACACACACACACACACACACACACACACACACACACACACACACACACACACACACACACACACACATACACACTAATAAATACAAATGACTGCGGCAGCGATGACACACCTGACCCTCACCTGCCTACATAGATGCAAATGGACCCCTCCCCTGAAAACAGACAGAATTCATCAGGAGGAGATGAATGATGATCAGTTCTGAGTGGATTCATCTTCAGCTCAAACACGATGAAGATGAAGATGCAGGTGAACTGATGTTTGTTACCCCACCTTCCACAGAGCATCAGACAGGACCACGAAAGCCTCAGCTGAGGAAGAAACCCGTGACTAAAGAGTTACCGTGTCCTCTCAGTGACTGATCATCTTCAGCCTCCACATGCCTGCCTCCTCTTCCTCCCCTCTCTCCATTTTTCCTTCCCACTGCGGCTCGGTGGATTTCCCGCGCCCAGAGGAGCTGGCAGAGTCCCCCTTGCTGATTCCTGTAGTCGCGCCTGAGAGGCTGTGAGCACGTCGTCCTGCCCCTCCTCCTCCTCTCCCTCCTCCTCCTCCTCCTCCTGTCTGTCACTCTCTATCTCCCACCCATCCCTCACACAAACGATGAAGAAGCCCTTCCTCCTTCCATCCTTAACGCTGTTTCCTCACTCGGTACAGTGTGTTCGTTGCCAGTTGTATGATATCACTCGTTTTCCTTATAAGGGAAGCAGTGGGTTGCCATGACGACAGCAGACTCCACCTGTTTCTCCACCTCTTAGTCTCCCACCTTCTTCCGTTGGGATACGGATGTTTTGGAAGAGTGGGAGGAGAGGAAGAGGAAGCAGACCGAGACAAGATGGACTGAAGCCAGCGATGGAGGAGAGCGAGGATTTAAAGGTGAAGTTTGATATTTAGGAAGATTTATGTAAAAAAAACACTGAAAGAGTAAGAGATGGATAAGAAAATGATTTATGTGTGAACAGACTAGAGGATTAGACAAACAAACTCTTTAAAATGGACAACGGCACATTAATGGTTCAAAGGTCAGTTTAACTCAAGCAGAACCTGTGCAACTGAGAGACTTTAGGGAGGTTGAAGGTGGGTCACCAGGTTAAAGTCACCGCTTAAACCAGATAACGAAGTTAATGATGAGAGTACTTCAGGAGTATCGAGTGTTTGGTGTCTGATCAGATGACATAACAGGAGCAGACAGAGGGAGGAGATTTCTCACTTCTTTTCTCCATCTTGACTTTGATTCATTTAGATAAATCAAAGTAAATTCGGGCCATTAGTGGCCTAGCCAGTTTGTGTCTGACGCCCTGCAGTCATCTCACCACAACTACACTTGTGAGGGTTTCCAGGACCACCGAAGCGCTGCCATCATCTCTCAGGGAGAAAACATTCATGTGGAAACAGCAAGCACTCAGAAGGAGCTCAAACCTCCCCATGCCTCCTCTGGAGGACAAACAGGGATCCACGTCACAACAGACATTTCTAAACTCCACCAAGTGTTTAACTTCAGACTGAATTTATTTAATTTTATAATAATAATAATAATAATAATAATAACTAGATAAATTGCATTTCTTGCAGAAATACGTTTGAATGCTTTGTTGCTGAATACGATAGCTGAAACAGCTGAATTGAAGCTAAAACTAAGATTAATTGTCAAAATGTGCTGAATGTATTTGAAGTTTTAGGAGCAAAAATTGTTAAAAACTTTTAAAAAGCCCGAAAAGTAAGTAGAGAATAGAGAAAAAAATCCTAAACAGCAGAAAACTGAAATCTCTAAACATAGTTTAAAAAACTGAGTAGCTAAAATGTTTAAACAGCTCATATTTGAGTATAAGTAGTTACATTTTCACAATTAGTTTAATTGTGAAATTAGCAGGATATGCTGAATTTTGAAACTGATAGCTGAGTAGCTGAACTGAAATAAGCAGTTTTCTGCTGCGAAAATTTAGCATAATTGTAAAAATGAGCTGAAAAGATTTAGTTGCAAAAAATCACTAACAAGTGTAATAAAGCCAAATAAGTAAGTTGAGAAAAGAGAAAAAAAATCTAAACAGAAGAAAACTGAAATCTCACTACACAGTTTAAAAAACTTGACAGCTGAAATGTTTAAACAGCTGGTATTTGAGTAGGATTAATTTAATAGTTAAATTTTCACAATTAGCTGAACTGTGAATTTAGCAGCTGAAACTGATAGATGAACATAGATTAGAACTGATGTGAAGTTGAAAATGAGTTCAATTGTCAAAGTTAGCAGAATGAGATAAAAAATAAACTGTTAGAACGAGCAGAAATTGAACTTTAAAGTTTCAAAACTTTCTCAGCCATTCAAAGACCAGGCATAGTGGACGGCTGGTTTCCTGAGTTCAAGCTGATCGATTTGGTGTATAACATGTCTGGGTGCGTATTTCTGTTAACTTGGAAGAAGCTTGAACTCTCTCAGCCAATCAGAGAGCAGGGATGGAGGGGGCACTGGGTTCCTGAGACCAAGCCGATCGATTTGATGTATAATATGTGTGTGTGCGTATTTCTATTAACCAAGAAGAAGCTTGAACTCTCTCAGCCAATCAGAGAGCAGGAATGGGGGTCGGGGGCATTGGGTTCCTGAGACCAAGCCGATCAATTTGATGTATAATATGTGTGGGTGTGTACTTATGTTAACCAATAAGAAGCTTGAACTCTCTCAGCCAATCAGAGAGCAAGGATGGGGGGGCACTGGGTTCCTTGGGGCAAGCCTATCGATATGATGTATAATATGTGTGGGTGTGTATGTCTGTTTAGGCAGCAGAAATGTGAATACTCTCAGCCAATCAGGGAGAAGGGATGGAACAGTTGTGGTTTCACACCTTTTTACTGGCTTCTGGGGTCAGACATATACAGACAGACACACTGCCAGACAGACAGAAAGATAGACAGAAAACACACACACACACTCACACACACACACACACACAC
>SSNS01000698.1:7761-139780 GCA_006937985.1 Aphyosemion australe | reverse complement strand
AATAATAAAGAGAAACAGGAAAACAATAGTTTGAATGCATACTGCATTCAAACTAACTAGATAAATTGCATTTCTTGCAGAAATACGTTTGAATGCTTTGTTGCTGAATACGATAGCTGAAACAGCTGAATTGAAGCTAAAACTAAGATTAATTGTCAAAATGTGCTGAATGTATTTGAAGTTTTAGGAGCAAAAATTGTTAAAAACTTTTAAAAAGCCCGAAAAGTAAGTAGAGAATAGAGAAAAAAATCCTAAACAGCAGAAAACTGAAATCTCTAAACATAGTTTAAAAAACTGAGTAGCTAAAATGTTTAAACAGCTCATATTTGAGTATAAGTAGTTACATTTTCACAATTAGTTTAATTGTGAAATTAGCAGGATATGCTGAATTTTGAAACTGATAGCTGAGTAGCTGAACTGAAATAAGCAGTTTTCTGCTGCGAAAATTTAGCATAATTGTAAAAATGAGCTGAAAAGATTTAGTTGCAAAAAATCACTAACAAGTGTAATAAAGCCAAATAAGTAAGTTGAGAAAAGAGAAAAAAAATCTAAACAGAAGAAAACTGAAATCTCACTACACAGTTTAAAAAACTTGACAGCTGAAATGTTTAAACAGCTGGTATTTGAGTAGGATTAATTTAATAGTTAAATTTTCACAATTAGCTGAACTGTGAATTTAGCAGCTGAAACTGATAGATGAACATAGATTAGAACTGATGTGAAGTTGAAAATGAGTTCAATTGTCAAAGTTAGCAGAATGAGATAACAAATAAACTGTTAGAACGAGCAGAAATTGAACTTTAAAGTTTCAAAACTTTCTCAGCCATTCAAAGACCAGGCATAGTGGACGGCTGGTTTCCTGAGTTCAAGCTGATCGATTTGGTGTATAACATGTCTGGGTGCGTATTTCTGTTAACTTGGAAGAAGCTTGAACTCTCTCAGCCAATCAGAGAGCAGGGATGGAGGGGGCACTGAGTTCCTGAGACCAAGCCGATCGATTTGATGTATAATATGTGTGTGTGCGTATTTCTATTAACCAAGAAGAAGCTTGAACTCTCTCAGCCAATCAGAGAGCAGGAATGGGGGTCGGGGGCATTGGGTTCCTGAGACCAAGCCGATCAATTTGATGTATAATATGTGTGGGTGTGTACTTATGTTAACCAATAAGAAGCTTGAACTCTCTCAGCCAATCAGAGAGCAAGGATGGGGGGGCACTGGGTTCCTTGGGGCAAGCCTATCGATATGATGTATAATATGTGTGGGTGTGTATGTCTGTTTAGGCAGCAGAAATGTGAATACTCTCAGCCAATCAGGGAGAAGGGATGGAACAGTTGTGGTTTCACACCTTTTTACTGGCTTCTGGGGTCAGACATATACAGACAGACACACTGCCAGACAGACAGAAAGATAGACAGAAAACACACACACACACTCACACACACACACACACACACGCACACACACACACACTCACACACACGCTCACACACACATGCACACACTCACACATGCACACACACACACACACACACACACACACACACACACACACTCACACACACAGGTGAACTTGACTCATAAGGAAAAGCCTCTGATCCTTTGATCTTTAATTGTTTATAATTAGGCTTAACGAGCCGTCTGCATGTGTTAACGACCTGTCTGCATGTACTTACAGTCAGCTTCAGCTGTTAGATGTCCGTTCAGAGGCCTCCAACGTCTCATCACCATTCGAAAAGTATTGCACCGATTTGAAAAATTCCAAAAGCGTGAACATCAGAAGGCTTTGGTGGTGCTATATTGAAATTTTTGTGTGCCTACCTAGAATATTTGTAGGAGATATGATGAGATGATTTCTGCTGTCTGACACAGACCGGAGCAGAAAATGCCTGTTTTATATGGGAGGAAAATGTGGCTGAATCATCCTTCTGACGCTTGTAACTCAAGAACCGTGACAGCTACAGCTAAAACGAGGACATCCCATCGAAGCAGACGAGTAAAACTACTGTTTTTGAGTAATTGATGAGTGTACCCTAAAAAATGTGGTCGTAGCAGATTTTTGTTTAGAAAAAATCATCAGAATCAGGAGATCACCTGTTCTGCAGCTCCAAATGTCAAATTGCAGGCTCCGAACGTCTCCTCACCATTCGAAAAGTATTACACCGATTCGAAAAATTCCAAAACCGTCAGCGGCCGAAGGCTTTGATGGTGCTCTGTGTGAATTTTTGTGTGCCTATCTTTAATATTGTAGGAGATATGACGAGTACAGTTTAGCTCTAAAACAGCGATCGAAGCACCTGAGCTGAGAAAAAATTGAATGGCTGCCAATGGGAGAAAATCAGGATCACTCCTCCTTCTGAGCCTTGTAGCGCAAAAACCGTGGCAGCTACAGCAAAATCCAGACCATCCCATCGAAGCAGACAAAAAAACCTACTGTTTTTGAGAAAATTACGCGTCTACCCCAAAAGATGTGGTCGTAGCAGAATTTCCCCTCTGGATTGAGATCTGGAGCTGTCAGTCACAGTGGGAAAGGAATGACCATATTTGGGACAGCACAGCTCAGCTGCTGGAAGGAGAAATATTTTAAAACCTTTCCAAACTAGTTAACGCTACGACCACAATTTTTGGAGTACGTCCATAAATTATAGCTCAAAACGGAGGAAAATCCGTCAGCTTTCATCCAGCGCAAGTCTCATTTCCCTCGGTTCTACGGTTCCCTCAGGACACGGTCTGAAGTCGAGCAAAGTCTGTTTTTGGCCCTATTCTTTTGAATGGGGGGAGGAGGAGACGTTGCTGAACTTTCCCAAATCGTACCTCAAGTTTAACCTGTGATTGTAGAAAAACTGTAAAAGATATCAAGAAGCTGAAAAAATTTGAAATAGTTGAACTTCTTTTGAGTTTGTTAAAAGTTGAATGAAGTCTCTAGGTTGAAGTTAACCCTGGCAAGTAAGAGGTCAAAAAGATGAACGATTTTGTGCAAAATTGAGCGATTTTAAGCATTTTCCATTCATTTCAATGGGCTGAAAAATCGCCGAAAAAGCTGAATAAATCGGAAACGGTTGAAGATATCAATACCAAGAGATATAGCCGGAAAGAGCTGAACGAGCTGAACGGTTTGATACCAAACTTGCTGAAATAGCTGAAAAACTGTAGGAGGAGATACAGTTCAAAAAACGTACGGAATCTGAAAAATGGAGGAGGAGAAACTCAATACTTTGAATGCTTTACCAAGCATTCAAACTAATAATAAAGAGAAACAGGAAAACAATAGTTTGAATGCATACTGCATTCAAACTAATAATAAAGAGAAACAGGAAAACAATAGTTTGAATGCATACTGCATTCAAACTAATAATGGATTAAGTTTATAAAGCACTTTTAGGCACTCAAAGCGATTTCCATTCACGTATCCACGCACTCACACATTCACACTTCTGGTGATGGTAAGCTACTATAGCCACAGCCGCTCTGGGGCGGTCTGACAGAGGCGAGGCTGCCATTTTGTGCCATCAGCCCCTCTGACCACCACTAACACAGGCAAGTCAGGTGAAGTGTCTTGTCCAAGGACACAACAGCACAACAGCTGGGATCGATCCTGTCATCCTTCGATCACTGGGCAACCCTCTCCACCTCCTGAGCTACTGCTGCCCCGACCAACTGAACAGGACCTGAAAGGGCTGAAACAGCGTGGTCATTTGCTGTAAAATGTGTGGTAATATAAAATAAACAAAAATTACGGAAGTCTTTTACTCATTTTTGAATTTTCAGCATTAGGAATGTCTCAATGAATGTGCTGTGGTGTCTACATGAATTGTTTTCTGAGGAAAAAAAGCTCTAGCGCTCCTGTTTGGAGTGGGGGGAGTGGAAAACAGCAGGATTTTGAGTCTCACTCATTAATATTCATGATTTGCAAACATCTCTCCTCTGATTGGCTAACAGAAAAGCAACTCTACCACTGACTCTGATTTGCAATGTTGATGTTTTATCTCCACAAATAACACAAGCATGTGGGAGTTCTGCTGTGTGGTGGAGTTGCTAATGCTAACAGTTAGCTTCTACTAGCTGAAACCATATCTGTCAAGTCTCTTGTTTTGGAGAAACTCCTGTATTTTTCCCTCTTTCCCGTCCTGTTCCCGTATTAGTATTTTTCAGGAAAGAACTAAGGAGGCCTGATGGAGGTAGACCCCCAACCACCCACCCCCGCTCTTACAGCGACCTGAGAGGGGGAAAGACTTTGCCACAACCCCACCACCTCAGCCTTTCCTTTGTTTTGAGTGTTAGCACCATGCTCAGGTTGTTGAACAGAAAACAGCATCAGATAAGTCTGAGTGAAGTACCTGCCGGCCGGCTACAGCAGAGCCCTGAGATAAGCCACCAGGACTGTTGGAGTATTTGTTCTTCTGCAGGTCCATCAGGGCATCTCGCTGCCGTTCGATGTCCGCCTTGTGGATGCTGTTCAGGGCCTCCAAGCTTTTAGCAGCCACAGAGTTGTGCCGGCGGTCCAGCGAGGATGACATGAAGCCTCCATTGCTGTTGTCCTGGAAACGCCTTGCCCCTCGGCCGCCGCTGGCAGCCAGGGTGTGGAAATCCCGCGGAAACTCGGCATCACCGGCAGAGATCATGGGATCCTTTCTCTTCTCTCGACCTGGGCATGGAGAGATTGGAAATCAGGACAAGAAACTTCTCAAAACTGTAAAAATACTTTTAATAAGTGTTTTTTTTAATCAAGACAAAAGAAAGACCAGTTAGGATATGGCCGTAGCGATTCAGCTCAACTTATTTATTTATGTATTCATTCATTCATTCATTTGCAGAGGATGAAAAACCACTTGAGATGAACCATCTCGTTTTCAAGTGGGTCCTCCTTAAAACTGATAAAATAAAGGAAAACATCCCTGTTAAGTAAAATAACTCAACTTCAGCAACAACATGTTCAGAAAAAAGTTCCATCCATCCATCCATCCATTTTCATCCGCTTATCTGGAGGCGGGACGCGGAGGCAGCAGCTTAAGGAGGGAGGCCCAGACTTCCCTCTACCCAGCCACTTGGGCCAGCTCCTCCGGGGAATCCTAAAGTGTTCCCTGGCCAGCCTAGAGGTATAGTCCCTCCAGCATGTCCTGGGTCTTCCTTTGGGTCTCCTCCCGGTTGGACGTGCCCAGAAAACCTCACCAGGGAGGCGTCCAGGAGGCATCCTAACCAGATGCCCGAGCCACCTCAACTGGCTCCTCTCGATGTGGAGGAGCAGCGTGTCTACTCCGAGCCCCTCCCGGATGACCGAGCTTCTCACCCTATCTCTAAGGGAGAGCCCAGACACTCTGGAGGAGGAGAAAACTCATTTTGGCCGCTTGTATCCGCGATCTCGTTCTTTCGGTCACTACCCAAAGCTCGTGACCATAGGTGAGGGTAGGAACGTAGATCGACCGGTAAATTGAGAGCTTCGCCTTTCGGCTCAGCTCTCTCTTCACCACGACAGACCGGTACAACGCCCGCATCACTGCAGACGCAGCACCAATCCGCCTGTCGATCTCACGCTCCACCCTTCCCTCACTCGTGAACAAGACCCCGAGATACTTAAACTCCTCCACTTGGGGCAGGACCTCGTCCCTGACCTGGAGAAGGCATTCTACCCTTTTCCGACTCAAGACCATGGTCTCGGATTTAGAGGAGCTGATTCTCATCCCAGCTGCTTCACACTCGGCTGCGAAATGCTCCAGGGATAGCTGGAGATCACGTTCTGATGAAGCCAACAGGACCACATCATCTGCAAAAAGCAGAGACCTGATCCTTAGGCCACCAAAACGGATCCCCTCACCACCTTGGCTGCACCTAGAAATTCTGTCCATAAAAGTTATGAACAGAATCGGTGACAAAGGGCAGCCTTGGCGGAGTCCAACTCTCACCGGAAACGAGCCCGACTTACTGCCGGCAATGCGGACCAAGCTCCAACACTGGTCGTACAGGGACCTAACAGCCCGTATCAAGGGGCCTGGTACCCCATACTCCCAGAGTACCCCCCACAGGGCCCCCCGAGGGACGCGGTCGAACGCCTTCTCCAAATCCACAAAACACATGTAGATTGGTTGGGCGAACTCCCACGCACCCTCCAGGACTCCCCCAAGGGTATAGAGCTGGTCCAGTGTTCCACGGCCAGGACGAAAACCACATTGCTCCTCCTGTATCCGAGGTTCAACTATCCGACGGACCCTCCTCTCCAGAACCCCTGAATAGACCTTACCAGGGAGGCTCAGGAGTGTGATCCCCCTGTAGTTGGAACACACCCTGCGGTCCCCCTTTTTAAATAGGGACCACCACCCCCAACCCAAAGTCCCCAGACTCTGCTTCCATCCTGGAAGACGTGCCGGTGCGATTGAGGAGGTCTTCGAAGTACTCGACCCACCGATTCACAACATCGAGGTCAGCAGCACACCCTCCCCACTGTAAACAGTGTTGGTAGTGCACTGCTTTCCCCTCCTGAGGCGCCAGAGGGTGGACCAGAATCTCTTCGAAGCCGTACCGAAGTCTTGTTCCATGGTCTCACCGAACTCCTCCAATGCCCGGGTTTTTGCCTCCGCGACCACCCGAGCCGCATTCCGCTTGGACTGCCGGTACCTATCAGCTGCCTCCGGAGTCCCACAGGCCAAAAAGACCTGATAGGACTCTTTCTTCAGCTTGACAGCATCCCTAACCGCCGGTGTCCACCAGCGGGTTCAAGGGTTGCCACCACGACAGGCACCGACCACCCTGCGGCCACAGCTGCGGTCAGCCGCCTCGACAATGGAGTCACGGAACATGGCCCATTCGGACTCAATGTCCCCCGCCTCCCCCGGGACGTCTTCAAAGTTCTGTCGGAGGTGGGAATTGAAGCTCCTTCTGACAGGAGACTCTGCCAGACGTTCCCAGCAGACCCTCACAACACGTTTGGGTCTGCCAGGTCTGACCGGCATCTTCCCCCACCATCGAAGCCAACTCACCAGCAGGTAGTGGTCAGTTGACAGCTCCGCCCCTCTCTTCACCCGAGTGTCCAAGACATGCGGCCGCAGATCAGATGAAACGACAACAAAATCGATCATCGACCTGCGGCCTAAGGTGTCCTGGTGCCAAGAGCACATATGGACACCTTTATGCTTGAACATGGTGTTCGTTATGGACAATCCATGACAAGCACAGAAGTCCAATAACAGAACATCACTCGGATTCAGATCAGGGGGCCGTTCCTCCCAACCACACCTCTCCAGGTCTCACTGTCGTTGCCCACGTGAGCATTGAAGTCCCCCAGCAGAACGAGGGAGTCACCCGAAGGAGCGCTTTCCAGTACCCCCTCCAGGGACTCCAAAAAGAATAAAGTTATTTTTAAAAAATGAAGTGAAATCACCAGAAATAATGATAAATTTTTTAAGAAAAGTGAAATCTAAAATCTAAAGGACTATTTCTTCAACTGAAATGTCCCAAAGGGATAAATGTGAAACTCGGATGTGTCCTTTTAAAACTTCTTATTAGTCATTAAATTATCAGTAATTGCTAGTGACGATGATAACTTCATCATATTAGTAAAGATAATGATCCTTTACTTTTTAAATGCACATCTACTCATTAAGGCACTAAAACACACAGCTGCTCCCTAAAGGTTACAAACATTTACCTCCATTAGAAACATGAAGACGTTGAGTAAAGCATCAGGCTGGGAAGCAGATGTGACGTTTAAATAATCACCCAACACCTCGCTGAACACCACTAATGGGTTCTACTCTAAGGCAGTCAAAGCAGCAGCAGGATGACTAACGATGATCCGACAGAACCTCGGATCACTGAGGAAAACCACTAATCCTAACCCTCCAGTTCCCGTCCTCAAGAAACGCTGAACTCTAAAACATCAGCAAGAAAATGTTTTCTGTCTTCCAGTTGGCTGAACACACACTGTCTTACACACGCAAGTTAGAAACTAAAACACACACACCTCCAGCAAAACATTACCTCACCACCTCCCCCAATGAAGATGGGGGGGAACATCTGTCTGTTCCAACAACTACAGCTGTCCTGGAACCCCGAGGTGAGAGCAGAGGTGTGAGAAAACCTCCAGGAGCAGAACCTCCTCACGTGTGAAAGAATCAGGAAATGGACAAAAATGGGAATTTTGGTTCCTGGAGGGTACACACACACATGCACGCAAGCACGCACACGCCCACACACACATGATGCATGCACACGCACGTGCACACACACACGCACAAACACACGCATGCAAGCACAGACAAACACACGCACACATGCGCGCACACACGCATACACAAGCACACGCGCACAGACACACACATACACACACACACACATACATACACACACACACACACACACACGCACACCTGTCAAATTGTGCCAAAACGAAAAATGAAGATTTCATCAGTGTTTGCAGCTAGCAGCACTTAGCGCTAACAGGGTCATTCTCATCTCTGATCTGTTGAATCTCTTGTCCTGTGTCAGCTGAAAGGTCACACACGAGAACGTAAATGTCTTGTAATTTTAAATATTTTATATCATGATTTCACGCTTTTCATATCCTACATGTTATTAAAGTCTATTTCTATATTATTGTTCACAGTATAATATGGCATGTTCAGCACAAACTGGATCTTACTTGATTTTCTTTTCTTTTCTTTTCTTTTAATAAATAAAAAATGATCAAACTCAGTCACATTAACACAGCCAAGTGTTCAGGTCGATCAGAATTTAGCTACAGAACACCAAATAGAAACTGCATCCAGTCATTTATTATTATTTTCTACATATGTAGACAGGCTGCAGTTACTCAGCAGTTGTTTAAGGATTTGAATCTGGATGTGCACTTACACACAGCTGCAAGGAGTCAACGTGATTGAATGGGGCACGCGTCTCACACTGTAAAAGCCTTAAAATACCAGTTTAAATGTGTTGTGAGCAAAGAGGAAACAGGACATGATGTAGGGTTACGGTACGGATAAAGCATTTTTGACGAGTACGAGCATAAAACTCGTCAATATAACAATAACAATATAACAATAAAACTGCTAATCACCTGCTGATCTCCCGTCAGTTTACCATAGACTAAAAATAAATGACTCTAGTCAGGAGGTTAAAGTGCTGCTGTGGATGCCGTCACATGATTTCAACACAGATCTATTTAATCGAACACGAGCTGCAGAGTTCTAAACAAAAGTTAGCATAGGTTCTCTCCTAACTGTCTGATGAGCAGCAGACTTTAAAGCAGGACTTTTTAAAATTAATCTGTAGCATCAAAAGCCCCAAAAATTCATGAATATTATTATATTTAATATTGTTATCATATTTAGTACACACTTTGTAAATTTGAGCAAAAAAAGCCAACGATTTATCATTCAATTCTGAATTTTTTTTTCTTTGGCTCTGATTGAGCCTGACGACTTTGATAGTCGTAAAGTGTCTAAGCTGGTTACACATGAGAGTTTTCTGAGAGGAGCAGAGCCGCATCCCGGAGTGTCTCCATGGAGAAGAATATAAAAGGTTAGAAAACAGAGACGGAGACAGGGAACATCCAGACAAGGTCTTGTCACTATGATTTATGACAAGCCTTGAGCAAACTCCTTCAGTGTGTGTGTGTGTGTGTGTGTGTGTGTGTGTGTGTGTGTGTGTGTGTGTTGAATTGAAGTGCTGAGCAGCTGTCTGCCTTAATTTGTAAGTGAAATGTGGGTAAATAAAAATAAAAAGTCAAAATATAATAATAAAAAGTTTTTGGTCATTTACATGAAATTTTATAGATATTTACAAGTTTAAATATTTCCGATCTAGCCCTTCTTCTATATGTTAGGTCCAGCTGGAAGCCTCCACTATCTTGGGCTGGGGTGTGTGATCCCTATAGTTGGGACACACCTCTGGTCCCCTTGTAGGGACCACCACACAAGTCTGCCACTCCACAGGCACCACTCCCAATGTCCACATGATGGTGCAGAGGCACATCAACCAAGACAGTCCTTGGCTGTGTCCAAATGCAGGGGTTGCATGCTCATGAGTACCCGTCCTCATTGGTCTCAGGAGAACGTGTTCTTCCGTGACCGCTTAGACCGGATGTTAACAGCTAAATAAAAGCCCCGCCCCTACTCCTGTCACCTAGCAACTGCTTAAAGAAAATCTATTACAAAATATGGATCCATGATGCTGGATTATTCACAGTAATTGTATAATTTATTTCATGATTTATGATTTACCAATTTTATGAACTGTAATGACGAACAAGAATACAAAAACACACTACAGGCCTAATGAGAATGGGAAAGGCTTAAAAACACAACCACTTCAGGCTTTTACTTTTCTACAGTCAGATTTGAATAAACTAGTCGTACTGCTGCTCTACTGCTGCGTCTCCCATTTCTACAGAAGTCAATCCCGCAGTGCATCACGGGAGTTATGGAGGTGAGGAGACCACGGAGACTACACCACACCCGTTCTCAAAATCGAGGAAAAGAAGAACGCATTTCAAGACCGCATTCTGAGCATTCTTGGAATTTGGACGGTCTTCTACACGGCGCTGTGACGTCACTGGTCTTAAAATCCAAACTCATGAGCATGCAACCCCTGGATTTGGACACAGATATGTCTTAATTTGCAACAAGTCAGGTGTTTACCACCACGACTAGCACCAGCGACGCCTACAGCCACAGCTAGAAGCAGCTACCTCAACAACTGCAGAGCAGATCAAGCCTCATTCAGTGTCAATGTCCCCCACTGCTCAAACATTAGTGCTGAAGAATGTTAACTATTTCTCTGAACAGAAGCCATTCAGTTAGCCATCTCCACAGAAGTGTTTGACAACTTTTACACAGAAACAGTTCAAAATGTATAAAAAGTTCCTACAAAACTATAAGTAATTTAGCAGATTTGTTCATGGTTTTCACTGATTATATTTATTATTGACAGTATAATCACAGAACAACTATGTCTCTGGTTACACCTGAAGATACTAATAATAGGTTACAGGAAAATACAATAACAAATCCAAACTCTGGTAAAATCTAAAATCTTAAATAATTTATTTTAGTTTGTGTTTGAATTAACGGGACTAACATGGTCTTACTGCAGGTGATTCACCAACAGAGTTCATCTGAATCTTATCACCCTTCATGACTGGTTTTTATAAATATTACCCCAAAAACTACCAGTTCACATTCTGTATTCGACTCTATTTATAAATGGTTCACTAACATTTTCCGCCTCAGTTGTGGCTTTTTTCACAAACATGGTTATGAGGGGAAACATGTTATTGTCTCTAACAGAATCTGATTTTAGGTGTGAAAACAAAGAAATACACACACTTTTATTTTGTTAGTGCTAACTTAGCTTAGCCTGAAGTGTATTTTAAAAACCTAACTCAACAGAATTCACAGCAACTTTTAATCCTTAATATAAGGCGTTGCTGCTCTATATAACCGCTCCATGTCATTACTGCTGCTCCTTGTGCTTGCTAATGGGCTGCCACCAACTCCCAGCATGCCCCTGGCCTTGCCTCAGTTATTATGGCTCCACTTCTGCCAGCGAAGTAACCAGTCTAGCTGATGAATTGCCCTTTGTCTTTTTAATGCATGATGTTGGATCTTTAATGTCGTTGCAGTTTCCCACTGGGATTAAGTCATATTTCAGCTTCAGTCACATCATTTCACACATGAAAAAAGACACCAAACAGACACAAAAACCCAGAGAGGACATTAATAAACATGCATCACCACATCTGACTTAAAAGCTCTCAATCTTTAGCTTTAACTCTGAGCTTTTAGATGTTTATAAGTCAGAGAGATGACTGCTGGACTCTCCGTGTGATTATTTATTCTGTGCTGATTAAAAGTTGAGAGCAGCCTAAACACAGAGTGAGTAGTGTCATTGTGCTGCTGATATTGTATTTCCTGGACAAAATACCAAATGCTTCTCAAGGCCACATCAAAACAAGTTTTATTACAGGCTGCAGGTGTGTTAGCGTGTGTGTTAGCCTGTGTTGGTGTGAATGCTGGTAGTATAACCTTGGCCATGCTGGCCGCGCTCTGACAGAAGCAATTTGTTAGTTTTATGGTCTCATTGGGCTGAGATGTAATCATTCACACTCATGTGCATCACTAGACGTTTATGTCAAATTATTTTCTCCTGGATGGTTCAATCTGAAAGCTGCTGTTCGTCGGGTTTGCTGCAGCAGCTTCTTGTGGTAGGTGTGTGGAACAGGAGGAGGAGACACGGAACACACTCCTGACCCAGGGTTTCATTTGATGACAACGTCTCTGGGGCAAATTATTATGTTTTTGTTAAAAATAATGATGACATCAACGTCCCTGATTCCTGATGATTTACTCCAGTCACTGGTCCTGGTTCTGTGATGTAATTAGAGCCCTATGACATCACTGAGGTCTTAAACCAGGTCACATTATTTGTAATAAATATCATTGTAGATATTTCTGTAATTAGATCAATACTCATATCTCACAGCCTTTGCTGTGACCCTCCATTAAATCATGCTTTATTCATCCATCATTTTTCCATAACGTTTTCCCATTCCAGACATGACCTAGTAGGATACCGGCTGAAAATGAGTCGACTTCTAATTCTGACACTCCTCTCTCTCTTTCTGCTCCTCCATCATCAATTCTCCATTCATTAGATACAATTAATTACAGAGGAAGGCACTGTGCCACGATGTACAGCATCCAGCTCTCTACGGCACTTAAGAATGAAAACCAAAAGCCGGTAAATGTAAATGCGTTCAGGCTATATTTGGAGCAACGTGTGCTTTTGCTGAATACAAAATTTCTCACAAATGTTGGCAGCTCTGAGAAGGCAGATTCAAGATCACAGAGAAACAGCGTGAAGCCAATAGAAAGGAGGTCATTCCCTCATAAATCTCACCCACAGTGTTGATAATCGTGGTGTTGCTCAGAATTACAAGTTAAGCTTAAAAACGCTTCAGTTTCTTCTGGATTGACCCAGGTGCTTCCATATGAGCATGTCAGATTTTTCACCTGGTTCCTTTACATGACCGTTAACAGTTTATTGCTGTATAAAACACGTTTAAAGGAATATTCCACCCCTAAGTGAAATTTAGTCTGTAGCATTTTGTAACCAGGCCAGTCATCCTCCTAATCTGGCACTATCCCGTTTGTTTTAGCTTAGCATAAACAATGCAAATGAATGGTAACAGCTAGCATTTCAATCGTTCAAATTCAAAAAGAAACCTACTTCTGTAAACACAAATGTGTGGCTACTATAGACTTACCAGCTCCGGTGGCCTAGTGGTAGAGTGTCCTCCCCGGGACTGAGAGATCAGGGTTCGATTCCCGGTCGGGTCATACCAAAGACTTTGATAAAATGGGACCCAATGCCTCCTCGATTGACACTCAGCACTAAGGGGTTGGATTGGGGGGTTAAACCACCAAATAGTTCCCGAGCACAGCCACAGCTGCAGCTCACTGCTCCCCACCATGGGGATGGGTCAAATGCGGAGATGTAATTTCACCATTGTGTGATGATGACTTGGGACTTTAACTTTATACCCGGTACAGTGTTTGAAGGAACAGCACGTTGATCTAAAAATGGCAGAGTACATGACAGATAGGTGTCTTTTAGGGCTGCTGCATCACATCATTTTGCCTTGCTGCGGCAGCTTACAGTGGTGCTTTGTTGTCATGTAGTCCCAAGTCTAAATGGGCTCCTGTAATTCCTGACTTTTACTTATTGTTTTCATTTGCAGTTGATGTGATTATTGAGGTCACCAAGAAAAGTTAGGATCATTATTGATTCATTTTCATGACTTTTTCACACGAATGCTAGCTGTTACCATTCACTTATTGTTGTTTTAGATTATTTTCTACCTTCATGTGAAGTAGGACTTCTTTGTTAGTGGACAAACCTACAAAATTAGCAGGTGTTCCAATCATTTGTTTACTAGCTACATTCTGCTAAAAAGAGCTAATGTGGAGATATAAACAATAGTTTATTACTAAACAAACACTTTGGTTTCATACTCCAATATGCTCAGCCTTGGAGAGATCATGTTAGGTGTCATGGAGCATGATGTTCCTTTAGAGAGAACATTACAAAAGATGTTTCATTTACCTCAAATTTTGATTCATTTTCAGCTCTGAAAGTTTTCTACTGATCTTTTCACACTTTTAGGGTGTTTGTTCTTTGTTTGGTTAACATTGCAATGAGCTCATGTCCCTTAAAGAGAAACTTTAGAGCAATTAAATTAAAATGCATTCTTCACATATCACAGAGACAAGAGTGATGATGGTTTTAGGCATACTATGCAAGTTTTTTGTATTTTTTTTAAATAATTTTCTTGAGCCAATATGTGTTAAAATGATCCTTTACAGGGTTAATGAAAGGCCACCCAGCCCCTGTTGCCCCCTGTGGCCAGAATATTCCACTTGGAACTTCAGAGTGCCGGTCCGGTCTGTTGGGACTTAGAAAATATTGAGCTGGACATGCCTGGCGGTGCTGCAGTCTGCTTCCAGCATGTTTCCTGCATGTTTTAGATCATGAACACAGCTGATTTGTTTGATTTAGTGATGAACCGCTCCTGTAGACACTAATGAAGGCTGAGGAGACATTTCAGCAGTTAGACTAAGGTGTTAAAGAGACGAACGCACAGCAAGGAGATAAGTCACTAACAGAACACTAGGGGGTGCTAAAACAAGCCAAAGCTGCCAAGTGTGCCTTTAAAAAGCTGATTCAGTTCTCAGTAAGAACCTTTGCAGGGTGAAACTGACTGGCTGGTTGTCTCAAACGTTTCATGTTCCATGTGTATAATAAATCATCTAACCATATAATTAATTTAAACCAGCTGGTTTTGACTTTCTTTTAGATAAAAACTTCTGTTGTTTGAAGAGGTCGTTAGCTCAGCTCTCCATGCAGAACTTTTACCTTTCTTCACTAACTAAAGCACTTACCACCATCTAAAACATGTAAGAGAGTGATTTTCTACCTTAAATGTGCATAATTCATATTTTCCTATTAAATATGTAGTTTTTGTTGCAGCTGGACCAATATTCATGTCAATATTAATATGGAATTTTAGTCCAGGTTGAGAGATTTTAAACTTTTGACCCAAATCGTTCAGCATGAATCACCCAGTGAATGAGGTCAGAGACCTGAATAAAAACACAAGAACGTTTCAGAAACTGCTTTAGCTCTGATATGAGTCAGTAACGGCTGTCAGCCTGTGCTCAAACAGTGAAAACTTCATCACAATGTTGAGATTTGGCTCCAGTTTCCACCTCTAACACAACCCACAACCAATCCGACCAAATTCATTTTTCATTTTTATGTCCACATCTCAGCAGTAACGACCGAATGGTAAAGAAGTGGAAAAAGTGCATTTTTACAGAAAAAAGTAGCATCCAACCACATGTGTAAAATCAAAGTATTTATGCTGAACAAATTGGTTTGATCCGTAACTAGAACATGCCCTATAGACGACAGCCAGGTGATAACTTACTAACAGTTCCCCTACACATTCCTGCTGAGCTGCTATGCTCTATAACTACATGTCATCTGTTCTCAAATCAGCAGGAAGAAAAAAAAACAGGAACTTTTACATCCTGAATATTATTAGTGGAAAAGTTATCTTAATTTGATAGAAAAATCTGCATTCCCCCACAACAAACAGAATTCTGAATGCCTTCAGGCCTTGTGTCAAGAAGTTTCCTGCAGCGTGGGAAACGCTCGAGCAGCCGATGTGCTCAGGTCTCACTGAGATAATAAATGAGAAACACCAGTATTACAGTCATTAGATGGAACCACTGTTAAATGATTTAGACCAGAATCTGAGCATTTTAACAAAAACAAATTAAAACTAATCTTATTTGGGATCATTAAGGTTCATTTTGACTTTTACAACAGGAGACGCTAGAAAATCTGTGTTCATCAGAGGCTTAAACACGACTAAATGATGACTCTTTAAACATTTAAAAGTATTTTTCATCCTTTTCTCACCTAACATATACTTTAGCATCTGCAGTGGGCATGATAAGATCACCAGCCAATCCCTGAACAGATGTATGGGTTAACAATACTTTGAAAACCAGAAACAGAAGATGAACCACATCAGATAAAAAAGGGATTCATTACAGGACATTTACAGCTCAGTAAATCCCCCACGATGCCTCGGTGTGGCGTTAATCCTTCGGTCTGTAAACACTGACATTTATCAGAGTGGTGCGAGCGCTGGCGACGGATGGTGGCGCGGTTGGTGCTGTTGACCTGCAGCGAGAAGGTTCCAGGATCCAATCCCAGCTGCAGCCTTTCTGCATGGAGTTAGCATGTTCTCACCATGCATGCGTGGGTTTGCTCCTGTTGCTATGGTTTCTTCCCACAGATCAAAAACATGCATGCTAGGTAACTTGTAGGTAGCTCTGATTAAAGTGTCTGAAAAATGAATAAAAATCAACATCAGCCTCCCAAATGTGACAGTAAAATCTGAGCCCACCAGCTGGGTTAACACACAGACAGAACACCGTTCTGCTAATTCCCTCACATTATTCAGAGCTGAACTTAAGTTTGATGAGCCATCATCAAAGAGAATCATAACGTGGGTAGAGAACATGATGAGGATCAATCACCTCTCCCACCTGCTCTGATCCACGGACCATCCGGACCAGGCCCCAGCGTAGGCTCAGGGAATTTAACTTCCTACTTTTTAAAGAGAAAAATTCATATTTCTATCAGGTCATTCTGACTCTCTGGGACACTCAGTGCATCAATTTGCCCACACTCTGGATGAGGCCGATCCCTGGGGACATTAATCTGAGATGAGAGGCTGCATGATGAGGACGTCGGATGAAAGAACGACTGAAGAGTGCAGGTATGTCACCGAGGCAGCCATGTTCAATTACAGCTGTAGAAATAAATTCAGCCTCAGAGGAAAAGACAGCTCGTCCACAGTCCTACATTCCTAGTTACACCACCAACGAGCAACACCTACAGCACTTCTCAGCCAATGACAAGACAAAACCTGGTCTGATGCCAGACACAGATTTCTACTCTGACAGGAAGTGTTTGTAATTAGAAAAATATGTTTTCCGCTAGTCTGAGGCCACGGCTCAATGTGAAGGTGAATAAAAGATGTCACTGAGTGAACACTGGGACAGGATGAGTCAGGGATCGAGGTCTATTAGCGGACACTGATTGGCATCTCACAGTGAGATCTGCGATCTGGATGACAGCCAGCTGGGTGGATCCACTTTCCCAGAAAAACTGCAAACAGCAACAGAACCAATGAGGTAAATATTTGTATACAGAATCCCATCCTAACTGTGCTATATTTGGTCATGCAATCTTCCCGCCTGTCACTCATCATAAGTGTAAAACGTAATTTAAAAATAAACTTCTTTAATATTTACCACATACAAAGCAAAAACATCTGAGCAGCAACCAGGCCAACCCAGAGTCTCAAATCTCTGGAGTACAACTCTCTTCTAGAGTAAACAGAACCTCAGAAAGTAGGAGCAGAAAGGCAGAAAAGACGAGTTCTGTCCATAGGCAAGTAGAAAAACTGTTTGTTAGATGAATAAATGTTGCAAGGTCTTTTTTCTCAAACATGTTGTAGGATCAAGACTGCAAGCATCACTTAAATCAGCATTTTGTTCATTAAACATTATCATCCTAAACTCAAACTTTGAGACTAAACCTTTAAACGTAAACTTGTTCTTTGATCAGTAGAGTAATTCTGAAGAGACTTCAAAACATCCCAGTGGTTTTACAATAATAACTACCATCATCACACCAGTTGTTTGCTGGTTTCGAGAAACTTTCTGTAACTCTTCAAGAAGAAGAAAGACTAGCCTGACCTAAAGGTTGGACTAAGCTAAGAGCTCATCCCAGATAATGGCTAGTCTGAGCTAACAGCTAATCTGAGCTAACGACTAGTATGAGTGGCGTTGAGTGCAGCACAGACCAAAGTGTCAACATAGATCTGCTCCAGTCTCTTAAAATTCCCAACGTTTCATGCAATGTTGTTTTATTAACATTTACACCACAGTTAGGCCTTCTTCCATGGAATTAGGGGTGTCAAATTATCGCATTAATTGAGATTAATTAATTAATTACAGCCACATTTAGTGCACAATTTTTTTTATCGCGTTAATCTCATTTGTAATCTATAACTTTACTGGGACTTTTCTAGCCTACCTGTTGGGATTTTTTATTTAATTTAATTTTTTTATTTTATGTAATTATATTTATATTTAACTATCATGCCATAGCACATGTCAGAAGTGATAGAGTGAGTGCTTAATGCTTTTTCAGCATTTTGTTTTGCGATAAACTGTCAGTTTTGATATGCTAACTTACAGCACTGTACTTTATAGGTCTATTTTAATTTTAGATAAATGTTTTAGTAACAAGTTCTATGATCACTATTAGCATTGCTCAAAAAAGCGTTCCTTGATGTGTTAACTTAGATTATTCTATATGGACCCGATGTTTTATTTTTAAATTCTAATTATTCGAGACTGACAAAAGAGCGCAGTATTATTCCGCCTTGGTGATGTTAAAGGAAAGTTTAGAAGTCTGTTAAACAATAAATGACTTTATAAAGCCAGGTTTTTTGTTATATATTAATCTTTTAGTGTGCCACAATAATGTAATGAATTTAAATAAAAATACATCAAAATGAGGGCTTTTCTCAGCCATTAGTAGGTGAGATTAAAAAAGAGATTCATTAGATTAATTAATTACAGGTCATAATTAATTAATCTAAAAAAAGTTTAATCTCATGACAGCACTACATGGAATCTGTAATCCGTGCTCATTTACATGGAATTCTGTACTACTGTATATAACAAGTGAAAATATCACCAGCAGAAGCTAAATGTAGCCCTACACTCAGCAGGAGTTCTTTAATATTTATGCTAAAGACACAATGTAACATGAAACAAAGATGTGAGTTTGTGGTGATTTGTGCTTCTGTGTGTGAACATATTTTAAATTGCAAAGCTTGTAGTTACATTCCTGAAAAGAAAACACTAACTGCATATACAACTCTAGAAACAGACACATCCATCCCTTGAAATCTGGTAGCTCAAACTGCTGAAAATATATCTGCCTGACACGACAAAAAGTCTCAACTGTCAACACAAATGAGAGATTCTGGAGTCCGTTTAATCGTAGCACCAAGAACCAGATCCAGTGATGTCACCAGGTACCCAGAACCCAGTTTAGGTGTCTAATGCTGTAGACATAAGACAAAAATGTGTCCCTGTTTTCTTTAATGAAAAGGAATAAGCTTTTCTATCTGAACGCAAGAGAATAATTCAGTTCAGTGGCTCCACATCTCCTTCCAGCATCACTAATGGAGGCAGACTCACAGAGACTGCAGTCTACTTCCGTCTCTGCTCGTTATCCCTGATCTCCTCCGTATTGTTCGTGTCCCCTGTCTCTTCTCAGCCCTCGGCATGCCGGGCTGACAGCTCTGTTGGCTTGAAGCCAGAACTGATACCAGAGTCTGTGTAGGTCGGCCTTCCCCCGGGGAAGAAGGCAAACACAGTCACAATACGTTTAACAGGAGGCCGTGCCCTAGTGGATCAGCTCATCGTGTTCTGGCAGCAGTGTAAGAAGAAATATTATTTTCTCATGTTACATCATGGAACAAAGCAATTTAAACCATAAATCATCCAGATAACTCCTCAGACAAAACGCTTCTAACAATCCAGTGACCTTAGAGGATCAGCCAGCTGGATGGATCCAAGACCTAGACGATGTTTTAAAGGAGTCATCACCTATAATACCGTGGATATCTACGTCCTATTATAGTCTTTTAGGCCATTAAAATAAATTGAATTGGAAAAATAAATTAAAAATGTGCTTTCTGATCTTTTTTTGTAAAGGACATATTTTCTTGCGAGATCACACGCGATATTTCGGCTGTCTCGGACGCGCACGGGACTGAGGGGTGCGTTGATTGGTGGAAGGAAGCAGGAAGCAGCTTCAGCATCTTGCTCCAAAACAACAAAAGTTATAACTGAACCCGACCTGGCAGTGACCTACGGGATCCAACCGTGTATGTACGAGCCCGAGCCTCGCTTTGTGCGTAATGGCGCCCTCGCATGTTGTTGAGTTGGGAGAAAGCAAGCTAACAGCCAGGCATCGGCTCTTATGCTGTTGTGAAGATGGAATACACAAACCGATCGGAGATTTGTCTCCCATAACACGGATTATAACATGAGTCGTCAACGGTAAGACATAATTTATGCGTTTCACGTTATGAAATGAGCTTTGTTGTGCTGGTTTGTTCCCTGCTGGTTCATATTTGTTTATATTCGACCTTTGTGTCGGCATATGGGGCCAGAACTCAAGTTCTCGTTTTGGAATGCGCGTGCTCGTGGGGTGCATGTGAGCTGGTTGAAGAAGGCAAGATTAAACAAACGCTTCAATGTTAAATATCGGCTTCTCAGCCAGTGAAAAATCATTAGGAAGCCATTATAGACATTTTTTTAAGTGGAAAAGTGAAGATTTCAGGTCATGACTCCATTAAAAACACCACGATTTCACATACGTAGGATACCTACCAGCTTGTCTTCCCCATATGTTGGATTACCAACCAACCCTAACACACACACACACACACACGCACACACACACACACACACACACACACACACACACACACACACACACACACATTTGAGGGTATTCTTTCTTCCTGATCCACTGATGCTGAGCAGCAGGTAATGTTTGAAAAAAATCTGCTGGCCCATTTTTAGGTCAACTAAATATGGCAGAGGAGTCTAAGATCTAACTGTTTACAACACAGGCTGCTATAAAGAAATGTGGGTAGATCCACATCTATAGACCACTATTGGTCAAGTCTTCATTTACCCAGTTCAGGGGCTTTCATTTATGATAAATGACCTACATTTGCACTTCTCTGAGTCCGAGGACTCCAAAGTGCTTTACACTACAGTAAATCATCCATCCATTCACACACACATTCATAGACTGGCAGATTCAGCAGTAGCTCAGGAGGTAGAGCGAGTTGTCCAGTAATCGGAAGGTTGCAGGTTCGATCCCGGCTCACCCCATAGAATGCTGCTGTTGTGTCCTTGGGCAAGACACTTAACCCGCCTTGCCTGATGGTGGTGGTCAGAGGGACCGGTGGCGCCAGTGTACGGTAGGCCTCGCCTCTGTCAGTTTGCCCCAGGGCAGCTGTAGCTACATTGTAGCTCATCCCCACCAGCGTGTGAATGGGTGGGTGACTGATTGTGTTGTGAAGCGCCTTGGGGGGTAGAACCCTAAGAAGGCGCTACACAAATACAGGCCATTTACCATTTACATTCATAGACTGAAGGTGATGAGCTACATTGTAGCCACAGCTGCCCTGTAGAACACCGACAGAAGCAAGACTGCCATACACAGGCGTCACTGGTCCCCCCGACCACCACCAGCAGGTAAGGAGGGTGAAATGTCTTGTTCAAGGACACGACTGACATGGACGAAGCCTGGATTCAAACCAGCATCCCACCAATTACTGGGCAAACTACTAACCCCTGCCCACCGTCATCCTGACATTTGGTTCTTGAAGTAACTGACAGAGGCTTTCTATACAGCTTCAAGCCTTTAAATCATCGGCTCTTATTTTGATTCTGTCTAGAAGGTGGAGGATGAAATTGACATGCAGTGGGGCAAAAATACGTATCTAGCAGCAAAGTATTGTTCCACTTAAAAAGATGAGAGAGATCTGTAACTTTCACCATAGGTACTCTTCAACGGTGAGAGACAAAATGTAAAAGAAAATCCATGAAATCACACTGTGTGATTTTTAAAAAAGCATTTATTTTCATATTGGTGCAGAAAATAAGTATCTAGCACCTAAAAACAAGCAAAAAGTTTGGCCCTAACAGACCTGTTACTTCTTTAAGAAGCTCGTCTATCCTTCACTTGTTACCTGTATTACAGTTTTTGCAGACGCTAGGACACATTTCTCAATACTTAGGTCACATTTGCAAAACTCTTCACACAGTGATCACAACAGAAGTCTATGTGGGCTAAACTGAGGATCAATTATCATTGTTTTGGCACAAAATGCATTCAATGACTACATCTCTCAAATGTCATGAATTCTTTTCTCACTCAGACACAACAACTGCCAAAACTCTTTGTACGAACAGGACATTTTGCACGTGCTTACATACTGTTTACAAAACTGTTAAACTCATGTTCTAAACAATAACATGATGCAAAACTGAATAAGAGCAAAATTCAACAGCAATATTTTATTGAAACATATTTTAAATCTAAAAATGCAGTTTAACCAGCCACAGCTGATTCTCATAGATGAACATCTGCAGGTGTTACTCTTTCAATTTCATTACAAAAGGAGACAACTGTTGAATAGGTTTGTATTGTGATGTAAACATGGACCCAGCCAGAATAGAGAAGTGGCTAAAAGAGGAAGAAGAGAGGAAGAAGAGAGGCTGGGAGAGGGCGAGGAATACGTATGCGTGGTGGAAGAAGAATACGAGGAAGATCAAGAGCTGTAGTCTCAGATGAGATCAGAGCTACTGTAATTGATCATGTAGTACAACATGGTCTCTCAATGAGAGAGGCTGGTCAGAGAGTGCAGCCAAATCTGCAACGCTCTACAGTGGCATCTATTGTTAGAGTTGTCCGGCAAACCAACAGGAAACTTGTATTCTTGTATTTACTTACAGTTTTTTACAGACGCTAGGACACATTTCTCAATACTTAGGTCACTTTTGCAAAACTCTTCACACAGTTCTCCTGACTTTCAGCTTGGCAAAGCAGTTCATCTCACATTCAAAATGCACTACAACTACCAAAACACTTGATTCAGGTCTCAAATAAACTTATTCATCCAGAACACTAGCAAAGGTTGACAGCCAACAAACACATTTTGTCACCCACAAAACAATGACCTACAATCACTAACAACATGTAGCATTACATTTTCTTGTGTAAAACAAGGACACGTCTCTGTTTATAACTGCAATATATGTTACTGGAATGAATCAGACATGATGCAGAATTTGTCAATGTTTTATGTTGTTTATTTATTTATTTATTTGCACTACGTAATTCCAAAATACAAGAATACAAGTTACCTGTTGGTTTGCTGGACAACTCTAACAATAGATGCCACTGTAGAGCGTTGCAGATTTGGCTGCACTCTCTGACCAGCCTCTCTCATTGAGAGACCATAATGTACTACATCAGGGGTTCCCAAGATTGCAGGGGGTCCCCACAATTTTGTCTTTGCTGAGGTTGTGAGGTTAGCAAGATTTTATTTGTAAAAATTTCATTTATAAAATCCCAATAACACACCCTACAGTATAATCAGAACTCCATATAAAAGTTATAACTCTGTATGTCTGTAGAAAGTTTGTAAATGATCACATTTACAGTAATGTGTTTATGTGTGAAGGAATTGGGTTTGGGGGTCCTGGCTTGTCTTGGACATGGGCAAGGGGGTCCTTACAGTAAAGAAAAAAACATGAGAACCCCTGTACTACATGATCAATTACAGTATATCTGATTTCATCTGAGACTACAGCTCTTGATCTTCTTATTCTTCTTCCACCACGCATACGTACTCCTCGCCCTCTCCCAGCCTCTCTTCTTCCTCTGTCAGCCACTTCTCTATTTCTGGCTGGGTCCATGTTTACATCACAATACAAACCTATTCAACAGCTGTCTCCTTTTGTAATTAAATAGAAAGAGTAACACCTGCAGATGTTCATCTGAGAATCAGCTGTGGCTGGTTAAACTGCATTTTTAGATTTAAAATATGTTACAATAAAATATTGCTGTTGAAGTTTGCTGTCTTATTCAGTTTTGCATCATGTTATTGTTTTGAACATAAGTTTAACAGTTTTGTAAACAGTATGTAAGCACGTGCAAAATGGCCTGTTCATATAAAGAGTTTTGGCAGTTGTGTCAACCTTTGCTAGTGTTCTGGAAGAATGAGTTTATTTGATACCTGACTGAAGTGTTTTGGTAGTTATAGTGCATTTTGAATGTGAAATGAACTGCTTTGCCAAGCTGAAAGTCGGTTAGGAGAACTGTGTGAAGAGTTTTGCAAAAGTGACCTAAGTATTGAGAAATGTGTCCTAGCATCTGTAAAAAACTGTAATGGCACCTGTTTGAAGTTGTTATCTGTATAAGACACCTGTCAACACCTTCAAACAGACTCCAACCTCCACCATGGCCAAGATCATAGAGAGGTGTCTAAGGACACCAGGGACAAGACTGTACACCTGCACAATACTGCTACAATAGGGAGCCTACGTCTCCTCCCCTCCTGGTCAGCTCATGGGTCCCCTGAACAAAAAAAATGAAAGAAGAAGAATATAAGTGAACGAGGCTATAAAAGTTATTTTCTGGTCCGCTTTGCTTTATGCCCTGAATCACACATATGTTATTCTTCAATTTAAATGAAAAATTGTTGGGTGTTTCGACTGTGTCTGTCGCATAATTTGAGATTTATTTGCTTGTAAAAATTCGTAATTAAAACGACTACAAATCAGACGTTGCATATATGAGCATCACCGCAGAATCTCTTCTCCCCCAGCGTAGCTACTTACCACATGACCAGATTTATAGTGGTTTTCTCCACGTTGAACACTCCTTCTGTCGTCCTGGAAGAAGGATGTGAATCTTGCTAAACTGACAGCCGTTCTTCTGCTCATTGTTCATCTTGTCTGGTTCACAAAACCTAAAGTAACTTTTTCTGCCAATTGGAAATAAGCACTTTCTTGTCATATAAATGTGTTTTTAAAATTCACGAACATCGTATGTGAAATCCATGGCACATATCAAACTGGATCAGAAAAAAATGTATCAGCCCATATACTCCCATTCATGTTTTTGGCAGCAGGTGACCCATGGATCGAAAGTAGATAGGAGTGACTTAGGCTCACCATAGGCAAGCAGCTTGGTGAGAACGGCCGTCTAAGCCAAATTCCTCGTCTTGAGCAGAATCATGTCAAAAAACGGTGAACGTGAGGGTGATTTGCATATCTGTGGACATCCAGCGTGACCGGCTCTGAAACAGCTTTTTGAGCTGTTTCACGACCAAAAACAGCCTCCAACAGTCTTCAAGCACTGCTTGAAAACCTACGACTCCCGTCTGCAGTTGACCAATGAAAACACACAATTGGGATGCCGCAGCAGCAAGACTCCGCCTCTCTGAGTTTCCGTTTCCACTTTTGTTTAAAATGCAGATTAAAAACTACACACCAGTTTTTATTTTTGTTAATAGTCCAAATAAAACTGGAGTTATACAAAATTTATTAAACTAAGAATGGGTTCAGTAGCGTTTTGTTGCTGAGGAGAGAGGAAGGCTGCGCAATCTGACAGCAGGTGTCAAAAGGTGCGCTGATGCACTGTCACTGAGCGGAGTAAAGAGACATTGACGGCAAAACTTTAGATATTGGAACGATCTGTGACAGATAGCAATATTTTATTGTAACATATTTTAAATCTAAAAATGCAGTTTAACCAGCCACAGCTGATTCTCAGATGAACATCTGCAGGTGTTACTCTTTCTATTTCATTACAAAAGGAGACAACTGCTGAATAGGTTTGTATTGTGATGTAAACATGGACCCAGCCAGAATAGAGAAGTGGCTGAAAGAGGAAGAAGAGAGGCTGGGAGAGGGCAAGGAATACGTATGCGTGGTGGAAGAAGAATACGAGGAAGATCAAGAGCTGTAGTTTCAGATGAGATCAGATATACTGTAATTGATCATGTAGTACAGGGGTTCCCTTTTTTTTCTTTACTGTAAGGACCCCCTTGCCCATGTCCAAGACAAGCCAGGACCCCCAAACCCAACTCCTTCACACATAAACACATTACTGTAAATGTGATCATTTACTAACTTTATACAGTTATAACTTTTATATGGAGTTCTGATTATACTGTAGGGTGTGTTATTGGGATTTTATAAATGTAATTTGTACAAATAAAATCTTGCTAACCTCACAACCTCAGCAGAGACAAAATTGTGGGGACCCCCTGCAATCTTGTGGGGACCCCCTTGGGGGTCCCGACCCCCAATTTGGGAACCCCTGATGTAGTACATCATGGTCTCCCAATGAGAGAGGCTGGTCAGAGAATGCAGCCAAATCTGCAACGCTCTACAGTGGCATCTATTGTTAGAGTTGTCCAGCAAACCAAAAGGTAACTTGTATTCTTGTATTTTGGAGTAACGTAGTGCAAAAAATAAAAATAAACATAAAACATTGACAAATTCTGCATCATGTCTGATTCATTCCAGTAACATATATTGCAATTCTAAACAGAGATATGTCCTTGTTTTACACAAGAAAATGTAATGCTACATGTTGTTAGTGGTTTTTAGGTCATTGTTTTGTGGGTGACAAAGTGTGTTTGTCGGCTGTCAACCTTTGCTAGTGTTCTGGAAGAATGAGTTTACTTGAGACCTGAATGAAGTGTTTTGGTAGTTGTAGTGCATTTTGAATGTGAAATGAACTGCTTTGCCAAGCTGAAAGTCAGGAGAACTGTGTGAAGAGTTTTGCAAAAGTGACCTAAGTATTGAGAAATGTGTCCTAGCGTCTGTAAAAAACTGTAAATGAAAATAAAATAAGCAGCATTCTTTAAAATCACCGTTACTAAACTCCCAACACTGAAAAACGCAGCATAAATCCCCCCAAAACTACGTAATTCACAGAGCTCTGTGTCTCACAGACCACTGTAAAAAACAACTCTTCTTCTGGTCATTGAACGCCACATTTTACACCACACATCTGCTCTCCTGGTCCTCTGACTGGAATAAATTACAGCACACTTTGACAGAATAAAACTTTTTAACGTTATTAATGTCCGTGGATGCTTTTTGTCACTGATCAGTGGCATCACTCACTGCCGAAGCAGTCGAAATATGGTGACAGCCCGAAAGGGTTGAATTCGTATGGAGACACAATAGCTGACAGGACAGAGCCATCGTTTCTCCCAGTCAAGTTTTCCCTTCCCAGAAATTTCCCGGAACTTCTATTGTGAAAACACGAATATTATGTGACCAAAGAATGAGGTCATCTGACTACCTGCATTTACTGAATGACAAGGTTATTCCAAGGATGGATTTTTTTCTTCCCTGATGGAACGGGTGTATTCCAGGATGACAAAGCCAGGACTGATCAGGCTCAAATTGTGGAAGAAATCATTTCAACACATGAATCAGTCATCAGAGTCGGGACCTTAACCCCATTGAAAATCTTTGGGATGTGCTAGAGAAGGTTTTGCATCGTGGTTGGACTCGCCCATAATCAATATATGACCTTGGTTAAAAAAATGCAACATGGATGTAAACAAATCTTTTGACTTATTGAAATGATGCCACAGCAAATGTGTGCTGTAATCAAAGCTAAAGGCGATCCAATTGAGCGTTAGAGTGCGTGACCTTTTCTTAGTAGCAACTGTGTTTTTGGCCAGGCAGTTTATAATCATCTAACTTACAGACAAAATTCATTTTAAAAGTCTTAATATTTAATACACATTACAGCATCTGGATTAACTTTATCATTTACTCTATTGAGCATTTGTGTGTTTTTAATCGTATTTCATGCAGCCATGTGGCTCTGGCTATTTGGACAGTTTATTAGAAGTGATTCTATGACATCATCTACAGCATTATTTAGTGTACAGTTGGAATTGGTGTTTGGATTAAAACGGCGTTGGGTTTATATTCACAAAAAAATGTTTGAAGCTCAGTGAACCCAAGACTCATAATCAAATAAATAAAATCTTAGAAAAGCTACAAAGATAAAAGTGATTCTATTATACATAATCTAAATAAAGACAGGCACAAAAAGGCTGTAAAGGCTCTATCAGAATGCAGGAATTAGTTTCTGGTTTCGCTGCTCCACCAGAGAGCTCAACATCAAAGACATCGGAAGCAAAGCATGAGCAGTGACTCGGATTAAAACCTCGTTCGATTTGCTTTCCCTCTCCAGGCAATGACAGCTTCATTCCCAACATATTCCAGAAAGGGAAAGGCCCCTGCCGTCTCGATACGTAATAGCAAATATCAAATCAGCATCAAAGTAAAATCTGAAGCTGCACATTCTGAGTCACAAGATGCTCCATAAAAAGAATAAAAAAAACCGAGAGGGAGGTCCATTTCTGAAGTTTCATTCTTACTGGGACTCTCAAATGTAGCCCTGTGAACAAACTTGAATGTCCTTCTAAAATGTCAGAGGCTGCAGCGAGTGTGACCAACAGAAGACAGAGCCGTGCTGATTTCCTCGCAGCAAGTCAGCTTTGTTACAACTATAAATTAATTTCACAAGAGTGAATAATCAGTAGCCTATTTGCATCTCAAGGAACTGCACCAAGTCCCCTGAGCAGACGAGGATGTGGAGTTATTAATACTGCCCTCTTGGGGGCATGTTAATAGTTAGGAGGAGCTCATGAACATTTTCAGGAAGAGTTGTGATCAGGAAGGTCCTAGTAGACGCTGTCCCTCATTTAAAGTAAAGAAGCTCTTTCCACGAGAAGGTCAGACTCGGTTAGATGACTGCCAGCTGCATACTTTCCTTCCCTACATGACAACCACTGCTCAGCCCCCCCACCCCCCTCCCTAATTCTCCTTTTCTGGCTTCTCTCTCTCCCTGCTATCGTTCTGTGCTTCTCTTGGGGCTATGCAAAGAAGCTGGATAATCTTGGTGCATGCAGACTGCAAGAGTATTCTGCAGAGGCTGAAGGCTGAATCAAAACCCTAAAATCAGCTCGTGCACGATGCTGTTTGAGCAGAAGTGAATGAATGAAAGGATGAATGGATGGACGGATGAATGAAGGGATAGACGAATGAGGCGTACCTGGCTCGTGGTCCTGTGTAGGTTGGTGTCCCCCTCTGGCTGAGGTTCTACATGGCAGTGGTGTGTTTGTGTGTGCACAGGAGTGAGTGGTGCTGAAGAGCCGGGGAGAGTGCACAGTGCAGAGGATTGGAGGCAGGGTACTGAGTGTGTGCTAAGACAGAGCCTGAGCATCTCCCTCCCTCTCTCTGCGAGTATAATCCTTTCTACAGTCTACAGGGAAGAGCTGAAAATGAAGCAGCTCTATCTCTCCCTCCACTTCCCTCTCGTTCTGTATCTCAGCGCTGCACATGAGCCCCGAGCAGAATCACCCTCCCCAAACCTCCACCTTGTAGTAGATGGAAGCCAGAGCGGCAGAGAGCTTTTCCTCCTTTTTGGTGAGATTGTGGGTGTTTGTGCTGCATCCAGTCCTCTGAGTAATCACACCATCACTCCAGCTGTGCCGTTTGAAACTTTGTTGTTAGACGGGCTCTGAGAATGTGTGTTTCTGCACTGACATAATGTTTTGAAGCGGACTTGTTTGTGAAGAGCCTTCGTCTCCATTTGAAGTTGTGTGTGTTCGTTTCTGCTGATGATTTCAGAAGCACTATGTAAATGTTGTCAGTGACTCAGACAATCCTTCATCCCATCTGGAAACGTCTGGCAGTACATCTGAGCAGGCTCCATGCTTCATGTGTGAAGGGACTCAGAAACCTGCCAACAGTTGCCAGCGTTATGTAATCGCTCATTTCTGACATTTTAAATGTTGTGATTGATATTTAACACCATCTGATCAGCTGGTTGTGATGAGTGTGTGTGTGCGTGTGTGTGTGTGTGTGTGTGTGTGTGTGTGTGTGTGTGTGTGTGTGTGTGTCAGCTCAGCTACTGTAACCCCTAAAGAAACTTGTGTAATTCTACTTCGTTTGAGACGGAGGAGCAGAAATCCCTGAAATACCAACAGAATTGAAGTAAATATTTACGGAGCACACACACACACACATGAATGGGTCGTTTGGCTGCCGTTGGTAGAGTTGGCTCAGTATGTGTGGAAGACAAGACACACTGAGAGGTAAACTCACTCATCTTTTAACACCTTTTGGTGCCGCCAACAGCGATGACACATGGTCGTATCATTTGGCAGAAACAATCGGACACCAGTTTCCTGGACGGTAAATTTAGTTTGTATTATTTCAACCAGACAGTCGTGATGATCCTGACTCAGATCTGTTCACCTGTGATCTGTGTTTAACTTTGACATTGGTGGGTTTAAATTCACCCAGCCGCTAGAATCAACCAGTGTCTCTGCTGCACAGTTTGTTTAGTGATTTTAACAACACAAATTATACCAACCAAATTTCATGTAGACCTTTTCTTTTTCTACATTTAAATATTAACTTTCTCCAAACAAGGTAATGTGGGATCCTGAGAAAGGCAGAATTGGTAGAAACAGCAGAATGAAATTAGGTGAACAGTGTTGGGGAGAATACTTTGTAAATGTATTTAGTTACAGAATACTGAATACCTGCTTTAATATGTATTTTGTAACGTATTCCGTTACTTTGCCTAATCCTGATGCTGTATTGTAAATACTTGGAATACTTCCCCTTAAAAACAGCATTTAAGTCTATTAAATGCATTGGTAGCTACTCCTACAGGAAAACAGAGGGCATATTAATGCTAAACATGTACTGACTGGGAAAAAATAAATTAAACAATTTAATTATGTTTGTTACTTTATTTATCAAAGTGTCAATAGATTATATTTCTATTTCTGTTTGTTTAATTATGTTTATATTTTAATTATAATGCCTTACCATGTGTCTGATTTTGTGAAAAAGCACTACTGCAGCTCCAATAGGCAGCACCAGTTCACGGGGCATATGTATGTCTGTGTATGACAGACTGCCCCGTGGGCCGTGACTGACAGCTTTAGCGGTCCAATCACAGCGCCCTATTCATTTGGTGGTCCAATCACAGCACTTTGTTGGTGGGCGGGATATTACTGAATAAACAAATATGGCAGCGGCTCATTTGAAACGGCTATGGCATCAACTTTGGATTATTTAGACTTGGGCTTTTCTTTGAGTCAAGAGCAGATAGAGGTACTTACGTTTATTTTAAAAAAGAATGTATTTACATCTTCTTTGACGGAGTATGGCTGACTGAGTTGTTGACTGACATCTGTAGCGGTGAGTACGTCACGTTGTTTGTAGCATGCGGAGACAGTTTAAAAGACAACCGTGGATCCCGCCCCACGACAGAGACGTCAATGGACCGTGGCCAGACTATATATCATCATATATAAGATGGCTTGACAAGCTAGGAAAACACAAAAGTATTCCAATGGTATTACGAAAGTAACTGTATTCTAAATACCATGTTTAGAAATAGTAACTGTAATGGAATACAGTTACTCATAATTGGTATTCTAAATACATAACGGCGGTACATGTATTCTGTTACTCTCCAACACTGGTGATGAAGAATCAGCAGAAGGTCACACCAAAGCCTGAACAGGTGAGTGTTCAGCTGCTCTTTAAAGGAGACCACTGAGTCCACTGATCTCAGGCTCAGGGGGAGAGAGTTCCAGAGTCTGAGGGCCACAGCAGCAAATGATCTGTAACCTTTGGTCTTTAGCCTGGTGCGCTGCACAACCAGTAGGCTTTGATCACTGGACCTCAGGGACCTGCTGGGGGTGTTGGGACTGAGAAGATCACCAATGTATGATGGTGCTTGTCCATGTAAGGCCCTAAAAACCAGAACCAGGATCTTGAAATGAACCCTGAAGTTAACCAGCAGCCGGTGAAGCTGGAAGAGGAGCGGGGTGACGTGGGTGTGCTTTGACGATTTGGTCAGCAGCCTAGCACAGGCATTCTGAACCACTTGTAAATGGTTAAAGGAAGTTTTGCTCAGAACAGTGAAAAGCCAGTTGCAGTAGTCTAAGCGTGAGGAGATGAAGGTGTGGAGAACAATCTCAAGTTCAGAGCGGGACAGAATGGGACTCAACTTAGCAATGTTCCTGAGATGGAAGAAGGAAGAGCGAACTGGGTCAAAGGTCACACCAAGATTCCTGACAGAGGGTTTGGTGTGAGAAGCAAGCTGACCAAGAGAGTCTCTGACTTTGGGAACCAGCTTGTCTGGGGCACAGATGAGGATCTCAGTCTTGTCATCATTCAGCTGTAGAAAGTTCCCAGCCATCCAGTCTAAGCTGCAGCTGTGCAACAGAAGGTCATTAACAAGAACTGTTCCAGTAGAATAAGCTCTACAGAAACCTGACTAGTAAATATTTTAAAACATTTATTGATTAAAGATGGAAACATTTAATGATTATCCTGATGAATTTTCATATTAACATTCCATTTGATTAATGTTTTTGTTAGGGCTATCCTGGCTCATCCCTTTAGTTATGCTGTTATGGGCTCAGACCACATTTCCTTATTTTGCTAGTGTGGCAGAGTGGAGTGCTCTACCTGCTGCCACCTACCTTGATTAGGGGTCAGCCAATCATGGCCCTGGCAGCCTCCTTTGAGAGGCTCACCAGGGCAGGTGTGATTAGATGACTGATGGCTGCCCCTCCACCAGGTGTGTGTGTGTGTGTGTGTGTGTGTGTGTGTGTGTGTGTGTGTGTGTGTGTGTGTGTGTGTGTGTGTGTGTGTGTGTGTGTGTGTGTGTGTGTGTGTGTGTGTGAGAGAGAGAGAGCCGAGCATGGCGTTGCTAGCTTCATACTGGCTTTGGGGCCAACAGAGCCACAGGGATGGTGCAGGTGCGCCTGAAGGAACACTCAACGCTCTGGAGTACTGTGGGGGGCTGGGAATGGTCACATTGGACTCTTAATTCTCCTTTATGTTTTCATTAACTTGTTTTTGTTTTATTTCAGCTGGGGCTTCCAGTGGGTGTGACGGTCTCCCCGCAGTGGGGGCACCTTTTCTGTGTCTTTTTGGTTTGCAGCACTGTGTGTGTTCACAGTGGGTGACATGGTGGTGGGCCCCCACCCCACTGGTAAGCCCCTATTATAGGGTTTTAAGGTTATTTTAAATCAGATTTATTTTATTGTGTTTATTGTAATAAATTATTATTTTTAAGCATATACAAACCATGACTCTTAACTTCCTGTGTGAGGAATGAACTTAATTGCCTTATGGAAGTGTTAAATGAATTCCTTGGGTGCAATTCCCAAGGTGGCGTTGTTGGACTCTTTTTAATCAATCTTAAGAATTCTGTGGTAATGTCACACTAGCTTTACTTTCCATGTTTGTATTTACAGTTATTGTTGCTATTATCTTTGTTCTCTCTTTCTCTTTCTCTGCATTTTCCTCACCTGTCACCAGCAGGTGAACAGGAGAACAAACACTGATCATCTCCACACTCTCAGACTGCAGTAGCTCTGTCCACCCACCTGTCTGCCCATGTGTCTCTACATTGTGGACCTCTGTATAGAACCAATTTCCCCTTCCTCTGTGCCCACTCAAACACTCCTGATTACCATTTTAGCTCAAGCACCCCACGCATACCCCGGATGCTGTGATGCTCCAACTCAATGATACGCTCTCCTCCATGTGATGGCTGAGGGGTGGAAACTCCAGCCCAGAGGATTACGAGTGTGTCAAATTGGCAGAATGTATTAGCATCGCACTGATCACAGTCACATTTCCCTTCCTGGTCAATTATCAAGATAGATAGCTCAAACATATAAATAGCCTGAAATGGTGCCTGGACCCATTTTCTGCTTAGTGGACAGAGCAGTATGGAGGAAGATGAAGGAGGATAGGAAAGAGGGGAAGAAAATAAGACCAAGAGATGTTGTGATAAGAAGAAAATGCTACTTTCAGCACAGCTGAAATCAGATCAGTGAGACAGAGATGGAAGAAGGGAAGAAACAAACAAATATGTTGCTATTGTTGCAGAGTGTTTGAATTCTGTTTGGGAGCCAAGTGGCAGAAATATGGAGGAAAAGGGAGACTTGTCATCCTGATGGCTGCTGGGGAAAGCGAGTGCTGCACAGAGGAAATACGATCCAGCAGCATGTGAACAGTGTGTTGGAGGCTGTGGGGATGGGATTGGGGGGGGGGGGTGCAACTGTGTGTGCAAAACATGAAATTAGAAAAGTCAGATGGGAAACTGCTGGTTTTACAGCAGCACGGTTTGAGCATCTTTCCCCTCAGTGTTTGCAGACATGTCTGTTTTATCAGAACCACACCACCAAACATTCTGCTCACTGATCCAAAGAAATTGTTCCTGCAGCCCAAAAAAGTCTACCAACCAGATAGTTAAACACTATCAGACAGGTAGTGTAACGCAGCTAAACCAAGAAGACTGCAGCTATCATTTATATTTAGGCTAAAGAGGAAGCTGTCCATGATGTATTAATAGAACTGAAAATAGAGTTCAAAGATGGCTTCTATTTGTTCCAGCTGAAGCTCATCTGTCATAATAAAAAAACACAAATAAATAAATGTCTTTAAGCAGCTTTCCTCTGCACTTTCAAAAACTATTTCAGTTCTCTACAACTTTATTTTGTACTTTTCCAAATTATGATCAGCTTGTGACCTGAACCACACGTTCATTAAAGCGGCTGTCCGGAGTCTCCCCTTTCAGGAATTATGTATGATTTTTCAGAAATCCGTAAAAGCGATCGTCTAATCATGTAGTGTGATATAATGTAGGTGGTATGTCTTTTTTTTTTTGCTAAGCCCACCCCCTGCCCCGTAGAGCTCCATGCAATAGGAGACTGAGCGTCAGTCAGAACTAACCAGTACCGTTAGACTACCACTTACGTGCTTCAGCGTTAAGGACGCACCTCGGCAGAAGCAGTTGATGAACTTTTCACAGACAAGTAAGTCATTAAAATATAAATACAGCATATGAAAACAAAACATTACATGAGAATAATACGTGTAAAAAAACGTGTTTTAGCTCTGTTTGTCGGCTACAGAAGCACATTCATAAACAAGAAATGTGCAGTCGCCATCTTAAATTAGCGAGTTGACCGACTATTGGTGTGATACGCTTGTCAGCCACTAGATGGTGCCATCAGATAAAATAAATACTCCAGACAGCCACTTTAAGCCACGAGGAAGCGTCACTACTTAAATAAATCTGTTTTCTACCATGTAGATGTAGCTAGTTATCAGAATCACTGCAGCTCACTATTTAGCACCATCGTTTTCTAAATACATATTTGTGTTCATTTTTAAATGAACTAAATAAATGTCTAAGTTGATCGTCTACATTCATGTTAGAAAAAAACAGACAAAACAAGAAAACTGCATCATAGATTCATCATCTACACCACTGAGTTCTAAAAACGGGCAAAAATAAAAAGTCCCTGTTGATCTCTAACACTATGCATACAGACACAATGGGAGGCCTTTGATGTGTGGGATTCAAATTGAACTTTAATATTTCTAAGATGCTTTATCTGTGCAGACGAGAAAAACAAACATTAGTTCAGTTTGGTGCTGCAGGTCATCAAATTAGACGACGTCTCAAAGGGTTTCTGACATCTACAAACACAAAGGACACGTGTCTCATAATGCTCAGAAACAGAGTAATCCTCCTGATGCATTTAGTCTGAAACATGTCAAACATTTAAGTATCAACTCAGAAAACTGGGTCAACATGTGGAAATAAAGAGGCACTTTTACACTTCTGAGAAACAAACAACAGTGAGCTGTACAAACCTTTGTGAAAAAGACTTATGATCAATCCTCCTGTGGAGCAACTCGGCAGCAAGTCATGTCCTTCTGCCTCTGTCTTCATCTGAGCTCTGTGCTGTCCTCAGATTCTTTTATTCCACATAACAGAAGCTTTTCCTTTTCCACTGTGCTGCTCAGAACGAGGGATTAAAGAGATCCAATCTAATCTGTTGGTTGGGACAATTTGACTAGTTTTTTTATAATCTAGTGAATCTAATTTATTACAACTGAATTGCATTTACTGCAGACAACCAGCTTATATCTGGACCTGCAACAAGCTGGACTGGTTGTTGTTTGTACGGCGCTCAGAGACGACTACAGGTTCTACAGAAGAACAAAAAACTGAACTGAATTTTAATTTGAGCATCAATCCGATGTGGATAATCAGCAGACGAGCAGCTTGTTGAATGTTTCTCTGTCGTTTAGTCACCAGAGCAGCGAGGCAGAGTCTGTCTGTTTTCTGAGGACGTGTCAGAACCGTCACCCCGCGTTAGGAGACGACCAGATCCCAGCCGTCACACAGCACATGGTAAACAGAAACACCCTGTGGAGGGTGGTTTCACCGTTTACTCTGGTGTTTACAGTCCAAGTATTTACCTCATATGCTGAGATTTAAAATAAGGAAAATGTGTCTCAGTAGCAAAGAGCCACAAAAGCAGGAATACGTTGTGAATAAACAGACCGAATAAGAAAATTTGTAAGTCAAGGGGGAGAAAATCTCCATGAAATTCACAGGAATATTGCAGGAAGTTATAAATTTACTGTTTTGATGGATACAAAAGTGTGACGTACAGATTCAGTGGATTCCAGCTGAAAATCTCCTGTATTGTTTTACGTCGTCACCCAGAGAGGTTCGGAGTTAAAGGCTCAGTTCTATTTCCTTAAACATTTGGCAACGTTTTAACTGGTAAACAGCCTGTATTTGACACAATCAGTCATCACCCTCATACACACATTCATGCGGTGATGGTGATGAGCTACATTGCAGCCACAGCTGCCCTGGGGTGCACTGATAGAGGGAGGCTGCCGTACACTGGTGCCACCGGTCCCTCTGACCACCACCAACAGGTAAGGAGGGACTAATTTATACTTCTCCTTCTGCGTCGGTACAGAGACGCACAGCGCCATTTTGCGTCGCCGCAAGGGCTCTCAGAGTGTGACGGAGACATGCCCCCTATTTTAACTGTCCGTCAAGAGCGACGGAGAACGCAAGCCTGTGATTGGTCAGGATGCCGCTTCTTTTAAATACGTCAACAGCACCGCCATTGCCGACTCAAAAAATAAAACGAGCTGAAGATGTCTAGCGGCAGACACGGAGCAGATTGGAGAACGCCTCACAAAAAAAGTCTGAAAATATGAAAGTTTATTCATCCGTGACTGAAGGAGCACAAAGATACGCAGCGAGCGTTTTATTTGTGGACAGAAATTATGGGAAACGTGGCTTTAGAGGTGCCGACCGCATGAAGAGGTGGAGGAGAATGAGGGACAAATTCATCCATGTTAAAAAGTCTCTAAAATACATTAAAACAATGTAAACACAGTAGTAAATACACTATCGTGGACCGGATACGTGACTGTAATGGCGGCTGGATACCCCAGAAAAGCGCTACGCCCTCCGCTGTCCTGGCGGGGAATTGCTTTTTACAGGTGAAGTCTGATAGGAAAATACCCCCTTCAATGCATGTGCGTGACTCCACATTCAAGCTGACGGAGAAGTATAAATTAGGCTTAAGTGTCTTGCCCAAGGACACAACGACTGTAACAGACTGAGCAGGACTCAATTCCACAACCCTCTTAACTCCTCTGCTACTCTCGCAGGAAAATTCTCAAATAGTGATTAGGGAAGCAGAGTACTATGATACAGCGTACTAAACAGGGTTTGTCTCATTTTAATGTTAAATAAAGAGTGAAACAGAACTGACTGACATCTCACACCGTTGGATCTTTAAGCGTAGCGTGTTATTCTGAAGCTGATGTTCATGTAGAGAACTCTAACCACCGCTCCTGCTTTGTTTTTGTTTAAACAAATCGTGCTGCGGCTTTGGGAGCATCGATCAGTTGTGACTAACAGATTTGCCGTGCGTGCTTTACCCTAACAAAGCTGAAGGCAGCGTTAATACACACACTCCCATAAAACTAAGATTTACTTCATCTTCTCGAGTTTCCTGCAGAGTCAGCTGCTGCTGTCTACCCCTGCAACAAAACTCAGAGCTGGTACTGGTTTCATGGTACTGGGGTACATTTAGAAGTACGCATACAGTACTATAGTATCAAACAGATGCCTGATGCTGATTTCAGGTTATCCCTTATGGTGGATGTGGAGATCCAAGAATTCATTGTGCTCTTAGAATTATTCACACATCACCTCCGTCTCTGGATTATAATCCTACAGTTTAAACAAACACTATTTCTAAGTGATGTCTGAGTGGCTCTAACAAATGTAATTAGACTAAAGATATCTGTCGGCTGCTCACAGACTGCTGCTGTGTGTTAGAAGCAGAATCCTTGTGCTCTGAAGGTTGACATTAATATCAGCTGAAAGGCTCCTTCTACCAGAGATGTTACTGAAAAAAAACAACTTAGCAAGGTCAAAATGTTGCTGCTTTTACCCCAAAATACACTGAAACATGAATACCCATCGTTCAATTTTCAAATCAAATAGTTCTCTGAGCTTCCCACAACACTCAAATGTCTGAGTATGCAACAGCAGCAGCAGGAAAACCTTCACATAACCTCACACGCTCAAGAAAATACTTCAAAAAAGGCAGATTCCTGTGAAAAGGCCTCTCCTCAGTTAAAGCTACAACAGCAGCAGTGATCTGTTCTCTCTGTGGTGCAGAAAACAGGCTTTTATGATCCAGAAACTTCTTCCACAAAACAACAAGGGGAATTATTGGTAGCTGCAAACGCTTCTGCACCAAAAAATAAAACACTTGCTCCCAAATTTCTCTACATCTGAGCAAAATGTGGAACTGTGAAAGCTGCAGTCAGAGAAGCTGACTGGCTGGTGCGGCCAACGTGCTGTGAGTCTTCAAAAATATTCACAACTGGGGACCAGAGACCTGCTTCAAAGGCAGCTTTTAAGTCTGAAATCTGAGGAAAAATGGAATTAGGTTCTAAACAAAAAGTCAACACGACGCTCACTCTGTAGAGAGATAAATGATGCAAAGAACAAATGGCCTTATAATTCATTTTTCTAGTGTTATCAGCTGTATTTCTACTTTTTAGTAACTGCAGAATAACTAGTATGGATAAATATTACAGCATTTATATAACATGTTTTCTTATTTATGAGCTAAATTCTCCAACTTTACTTCATGTGGAAGGAAGGTTTCACTTTAGCTGTAATCTGTAATAAATATGTAAATATAAAATGTTAACGTCCGGAATAATAATTTTCAAGTTAAAGCAGCAATCCAGAGTTTTCCCCCTTTCAGGAATGAGGATGAGCGTCGCTAAGCAATAGCCAGTAGTGTTAGACATCTGCGTATGTTCAGATGTCAATCACAGAGGGGGCAGGCTTTAGGATGTACCTAGACTGATGAAGAGTTGTTGACATTTGTACAAGTAAGTCTTTAAACTGTCTATATATATATATATATATATATATATATATATATATATATATATATATATATATATATATAGTAGGGCTGTCAAAATTAGCGCGTTTTAATGCGTTAATTCAAAGCCCCCTTAACAGCATTAATTTTTTTAACGCGCGATTAACGCGCATGGCTTCCGTAGTTTTGTTTTGGCCCTCCTCGCGTTCCATAGCCTGACGTAAATAAGAAGCAGGAACAAGCTATTGGCCAGAGGCAAATTTCCTTTGAATCACATGTGTAAAAATGTATTAAACCCTCAAGTCAATTTCTTTTTAGGATTTCCATGGCTGGATTTTTAAGAAAAAAAACAGTGTTTTTAAATGGCGTGGGGAAAAACAGAAACACTCCCATCTGAGCGTAAGCCGGTGATGACGTAACCGCTCAGAAAGTTAGTAAGTGACCCGCAGCTCGGTATTTAATGTTTCATAAGTCAGATGTAGCTTCTGAAACCTCTGATAGTCGGTCAGATTGTTTTTCTCTGGATTACGACAAGGCGGATATCGGAGAGCCGAAGGAGTTCAACCGAACATGATTGACAGTTTGACGCCTACGCAGCAAGCTGGATAACCGGAGGTGCACACATGTTCTAGACAGAAGACTCGTGAGCCGAACTGGACACCGGTGGCGAAACTATTGTGGAGGAGGATGTCAAATGTCTTCAGAACCTAAATCGTTACAGCTCCGGTGGCCTAGTGGTTGAGTGTCCGCCCCGGGACTGGGAGATCAGGGTTCGATTCCCGGTCGGGTCATACCAAAGACTTTGAAAAAATGGGACCCAATGCCTCCTCGCTTGACACTCAGCACTAAGGGGTTGGATTGGGGGGTTAAACCACCAAATAGTTCCCGAGCGCGGCCACAGCTGCAGCTCACCGCTCCCCACCACGGGGATGGGTCAAATGCGGAGATGTAATTTCACCAGTGTGTGATGATGACTTGGGACTTTAACTTTGTTTACTTTTATTGAGTATTTAATTCCTGTGTTCGAAGCGGTTCAAAGTGCTGCAACCGGGACCTCTCAGCTGAGGTCTCAGCTTCATCATTCTGTCCCAATATAATTCAATAATCCACAGAAAAATAAAACAATGTGCTGCCAGTTTTACCGCTGCGTGTATATATTGATATAACTCCGGAAAATAATTTATGGATAGCTTACCAGAATTACTTTGTGTATGTGTGTGTGTGTGTGTGTGTGTGTGTGTGTGGGCCAGAGTTCAGCAACATCAGCTGATTTGAGTTTGGCCCCTGTTGCATTACTTTTGTCTATAGATTAAGAAAGCAAAAAAATAAAACAGAAGTGTTGCTTTATATTTTTGTTAAAAATAATAAGATAAATTTAAAATGTGCTAAATAGGCAGAGTCCTAGTTCTTTATCACACTCCTCCCTTTGTCCTTGTTTTAGTACCATATGTGTTGATTTTGTGATTCTTTATGGTGGAACCATATAAGGTGTTATTGTGTGGGAGGTAATGCCTAATTGCACTTTTGAATATTTTTTTTTCTGAGGAGGATACTGGACTGTATTTATCATGTTTGTTTGGAACAGTTACAATAAACATATTTTCTTTAAAAAGTATATTTGTCCACTCCATAGTTGAATTAAGAAAAATTTGAATAAGAAAAATAAAATTGCGATTAATCGTGAGTTAACTATGGACACTCATGCGATTAATCGCGATTAAAAAATGTAATTGATTGACAGCCCCAAATATATAGATATAGATATATACCTATATCTATCTATATCGATAGATGATAGATATAGACAGACAGACAGACAGACAGACAGACAGACAGACAGACAGACAGACAGACAGACAGACAGACAGACAGACAGACAGACAGACAGATAGATAGATAGATAGATAGATAGATAGATAGATAGATAGATAGATAGATAGATAGATAGATAGATAGATAGATAGATAGACAGATAGATAGGTATGAACAAACAGCATGACACAAGAATCTGTCTAACAATGTGTTTAGGTTTACGCTCTGCTGGCCGGCTACAGCACGTTCATGATTCAGAGGCGTGGCTTCCAATCGTAATCACAGAAATAGATAGATTGGCTTATGGTGTGATATATTGTTCCGTCTCTGTACGGTGCCCTCTGAGGACCAAACTCTGGATTTCTGCCATAATCAGATTTCTTATTTATATATTATTTTATTATCTTAGTTCCAACAGTGCAGTAAATGTATTTAGTGTTTTTATCACTTTAAAGCTACGTTTTTGATCTTGAACTCATGACAATAGCGTCTGATTCTTAACTTTATGCTTAGTGTAAAATAAAATTCAAATAAAAAGTCGATGGCATCCCTAAAGGCTGGATTTTCATCTGTAAGATGTTCATTTGTCTTTTAAAAGATTCCCTGACCACATTTGTTACTTTATGGTCTTTTCTCTATAGTCTGATGATGTCTTTGGGAATCAAAGCTGCAGCATCTAAGGCTAACAAAAGAAAAAAAACTTATCTAAAAGTTGAAGAACGCTTCATCAAGAGTTTTAAACCACCTCTGGGTTTAAACAAAAAGCATCTTTAGAGAACAGATCTCCATTAGTCTGTGTTAAAGTCAGTTCACCCCCACCTGACAGTATCAGCATCAATCAGTCCTTTAAAGTCAGCCTCATCTGCCTGTTCCTCTCGCTGCTTTTCATCTCTTTATCTCCGACATGTCAACAAGTCTGATCAGGTGTACACTGGAAACCTGCTGCTGCACATCAATTCTCTGACACATAATTTACCCGGCCTCCTCTCATTTTTTCTGATCCCCAGTCACTCATGATTTGTGAAAGCTTTATTTGTTACCCACCCACCCATCTCAACCCCCCCCCTGGGGAGATGGGGGGGTGCTGCCATGTCAAACAGATGACATGACTCGCACAGTCACACAGCACAAAGAGATATGGTTGAATGTTCAAGGGTGTTGCTGTTTCTAAGCGCTTACTTCAAACTCACCCCTCTGAGGGAGATGGAATTTTGAATGTGGCCGGTCTAATATCTACAATTGTGAATTTTAAAGATATTTTACGCCCCATCTCCCAACGTTTCCAAGAGACTCGAGTTTACAGATTTATGCAGAGTGCAAGGAGAGAGAGGAGGGTATCATGTAAATCGATGCTGATTGAAGATAGTGTCTACCCTCCACTTTGGTCTCTGCCTGCCTACAATCAGCAGCAGCAGCAGCATCTCCAGAAGCTCATGCATTATAATTAAATTTAAATCACAAAGATAAGTGTCTCTGTATGGAAGATTATACAAGCCAGTTTAAAACACTCTGCGCCGAACACTTCTACCTTCTAGCCAATCAAAAGATTTCATCATTTTCTGAGACGTTATTGAGGCTGTAAAGGTTAGCAGTCATATGGAAAATGTACTAAAATGCATTTCATTAAGTAAAGCCGCATCTTTATTATAAGGAAATAATACCACCCTCCACCTTTCATCTGGATGTTTATCATCTTACACTGATGAATGATATAAATATTTGTAGTGATCTGTTATCACTCAGTCGGATGTAAAGGACTCTGTACTACCAACACATCAGATTTTAGCTCAATATCTGTAGCAGCCATCTTAAATGGGGTTGACGCCAACAACGATCAGTGATTATACACACACACACACGCACACACACACTTGCCTTTTAGCTGCAGTCAATGATAAAACCTGACAAGCTCATAGATTCTGTTTCATACTTTACAGAAAACGCAACTGGAAGAAAATCTCAGCATTAGAAATGACTAAATTCCAGTCCTGTTAGAAAAATACTAGACCCCTTTCAACTCTTTAATCCCCGTACCTTGTACTTCACAATCTGGGTCTCAGGGGCAGTAGCCTAGCAGGAAGCCCAAACCGTTCAGCCATCTCCTGCTCCCTCCTTCCTTCAATCACGAACAAAACCCAGAAACACTTGGGGATATCACCCTGACCCAGAGATAACAATCCATCCTTTTCCAGTGAAAAACCATGGTCTCAGATTTGAAGGTACAAATCCTCATCCCAGCTGCTTCACACTTGCCTATAAACCTCCTCGACAACAGCTGAAGGTCGTAGTTTGACTAAGCTGATAGGAACACATCAGCCACAGAAAGCACCAACATGATATTTATTAAAACAAAACCGGTTGTACTGATTAACTGATAATAAGGAGTTTGGTCGGTTTACTGCTCCGGAGCATATAGGTGTGTGTTAACACAAAAAGGAGAGACAATCAGCAAAGACCTAGGAGAAGAAACTGTTAATCTGGGATGGGTCAGGGTTAGGGTCAGATGTCTTTCCTAAACTATCTGGAGTTGAGTTGCTGAGTTGAGGAGCTGAGATATGAACCCAAAGGTTCTACAAGCCTAAACAAGAGGGCTGAACAACCATCACAAATTCTGCAACTATGAGACAAATGTGGAGCACAGCAGCCTATTTGGAGGAAACTACTGCAAAAAACACTAACAGCTGATCCCAGCTGTCAGCACGGTGGCAGAGGGCTGATGGTTTGGGCTGATTCTGTGCCACAGGACCTGATTGAGTCCATCATGATCTCCTCTGAATACCAACGTATTTAACACTTCAGTGAGACGTAGGGATGTAAGACATGCTCTGACCAGACAGGTACAGGGTTATAATAGTCTATGGAGGAGAGAAGAGTGTGTATGAATCTAAACGTCCTGTTTGACTTGAGTTTATGTGGCTGATGTTGTAGAACCTCCTAAAACTGGTCCCCCGCCCAATAAAAAAATAAAACTGAGCCAAATGTTTCCTTTATAAACGTCCTTTTCAGCTTTGCTGCCGCCTGCAAAAGAGCACTTGTGTATTTTCAAACCACAGCATTAAGATTCAGCCATCTCTTCCTGCCTGACCAACAGCAGCTTCTACAAATCCATCAATAGCGCTCTTTCACACCATCCCAGATGCCAGCCCCCGAGAGCCAGAGCATCCACAGTCTTCATCCAACACAGGCAGTAAACAAGCTCTCCAGACACAACCCACACCAGCAGCACTCACTCACACCCCCGCTCACAGATAATCAGTCCACTCAATATCACCTCTAAATGGCATTTCAAAGACACTTCTGCTGCATTTCAAATGGGCTGCAGCACTTAAAAACTGATTACTCAGCATTCACCACGCTTTGTTTAAATCCAAGAGGGAAAAGAGACGCTGAATGCTTCCAGACTCTGCCCCAATTTTTATATTCATGCACTGCAGTGTGCTCGGCTACAAAAGACTCCCATGAAGTGCTGTACTTTAGCTCGGAGTCACTTTGGCTTACAACATGCAGACAGGCAGCAAATGGACATGAAACACTAAATTATAGAGAGAGGGTAAAGATGAACAGAAGTAGTTTGCCAGCACGTTAAAGAAAGGCACTCAAGTTAGAAATACCTGCAACTACAGAATGGACGGAGAGAGAGGAGACATGCCTGGGAAGGAGGAATTGCCCATTCTCCGCCTGGATGCAACTGTTTACTCTAACCGCACCGTCACTTTCTCTTCTTTAATCCTTTCGTCTTCTAACTTGTCCATGCACTTTCCTTCTACTGCTGCTCCTTCACGCCCTGGCTCTTCTTTTGGTCCAGTTTGATCACGTTTCTCTGAGAGCATCCTATCTGTGATGATGGGTATGAGCGCACGTTAGAGTGCAGGAGCTTTTAACCATGTCTTACCATGGCCACCGAATAAACTCATCTTTTATGGATGCACAGCCCTCCCCTTGCTGCTGCTCTTAAAGGGCCTGCACCGCCTTCTTTCAGCCTTTGATCTTGTCATCATCCCACAGATCTTCTCCTCACATGTTCTGTGGCAAAAAATACTTTGCATGTGTCAAATTCAGACTCATCATTTAGACATGATGCCTTTCTCTGTGCAGCTGAGGTGAGAGTAATTGAAGGAAGTAAAAATAAAAAAGGAATTCAGGTTAGAATAACCCAGATGTTTCACTACACTAACTAATGGTGGTAATAAATAATAAAATATCAGAGCAGCAAACGCGTATCTTGAACAGTGCTGTAGGCATGTGTGATGAAACACTGCAGAGCTCATCTTCAGCGTGTGTTCCTGCGACGAAGAGGAGTTGTTGAGTAAAGTCTGCCCTGCCGATGACTGTAACTCAATCCAGAGTGGAAGGTTGTGAATTAATGAGACTCAGTGGGTTTGAGAGTGACTCTGTTCAGGGTCAGAGAACCTTTTTGTCTTCCTCGCTGTCACTCCAGATAAATAAAATCTACAGGAAGAGAAGTGAGGAAATGTTCAGCACACTGGAAAAGAAAAGCAGAAAGGAAGCAGGAAAAGATCAACATTTTCACAATATTCTAATAGTCTGAGATTTAGAATGTGTGGTTTTCATCAGCTGTAAACCATAATCATCACAATTATAGCAAATAAAGGCTGAAACATCTGGCTTTGCATGGAATGAGTCTGTCTCATGTAGTTTCACCTTTTAAGCTGAATTACTGACATAAATGAACTTTTGCACCATATTCTAATTTTTCGAGTTTGAACCCGTGCTTTTCACGAGTGCATTAATCACCAATCTGACAGATTATTAGCTGATGTCAAGCCAGAATCTGAGCTGATTTTACAACAACCTTGCGTCCAATTCTAAACAAAGCAACACAGCGAGAGGCTGAAGACACAAGATGTCAGTAAAACAAACACGAGCATGTCAGACATTCTGTCAGACCAGTGAGCTGGACAGAGGGCTGCACACAGTTAGCTGCTTAGTGACCTGAATTGACTTGCTGTTTAATAAAACATGAGAATAAATTAAAGATAGCACTCACTGGGGCTTCAGAGGGTAGAGTAAAGCATAGTGGTCAAAATACTCCGAATGGTGTCCTCTAACTACTATCAGCCTACTTCTGCACACTCTAACGCTCTCCGTTCTACAGGTGGGGTAATATTAGCCCTATTAACCACCATCATACCTGTATACATTGGAATGTTTGGCATGATTTAGAACAGTGTCAAATTGAAATATAAATGACAGATGACTCAAAGCTGAAAGCTGCACAGCAGAACTTCCTGTGAAAACACGAGTCAACAAGCAGAAGAAACTCCAGCATCCTGAACCTCATCCTTATCCGTCCATCAGGCCGTTCGTTTATATGTGTGTGTGTTAAAGACCAAATATTCATATAAGCTAAGCTAGTTGCTGCAGACATAATTGTGTCTGGGCTGTTATATCTAGTACAGGATTAATAACTGTTTATGATATAAGACTAAAAAAACACTTCCATGTGTGGTGTGTTACGAGCACTCTGGTCTGCTCGTAAGGACATCGGGACCGCTCTGCTCATAAATCTGGGCTTTGAAACATTTTTGATTGTCTTGGTTGTTTTTTTGGGGACAGATGAACGTGCTGCCTGTTGAATGTGACAAGTAGCCAATCAGAAAGCGAGGTGACGGAAGTGTGCAGCAAGCTCCTCCTCCACCTTGTTTGTTTACTTTGAAGTCACGTTTAATCTTGTTAGATTTCCTGTCTAAGCAGAGAATGAGAGTGGTTTGTGTAGAATTTACCATGTTGCTGGACATTACATACCAGGACCAAAACTGGTATATCTGTGAGTTTTTATCGTCATGGGTGTGGCCTCTATTGCTTTGAAAATCATCAGACTATTTCAAACTCCTGCTGTGAACTGGGCCTAACCCAGGCTGTTCACTCCTATGGAGGAGAAACGCTTTTTGACAATATATCTACATCCACATCAGTCATTTTTAACATATCAGTGTTACCTTTACAGTGTCTAAAGAGTAGGGAAATATCTATAACAGAATAATGGTAAATGGACTGTATTTGCATAGCGCCTTCTTAGGATTCTACAACCCCCCAAGGCGCTTCACAACACAATCAGTCATCCACACATTCACACGCTGGTGGGGATGAGCTACATCGTAGCTACAGCTGCCCTGGGGCGCACTGACGGAGGCAGGGCCTGCCGTATACTGGCGCCACTGGTTCCTCCGACCACCACCACCAGCAGGCAAGGCGGGTTGAGTGTCTTGCCCATGGACACAGCGACAGACTGAGCGGGTCGCGAACCTGCAACCTTACGATTGCAAAGCGGCCACTTAACTCCTCTGCCACCATCGCCCACCGATTATCGTAAAAATCAGTTATCGGCCATAACAGCAGTATTAATATCGAATATTGGTATCAGCCCAAATTTTCATATTGGTGCCTTCTTCAATGTTACAAACAGAAAATTCACATATACCTCCTTTAGCAAAACCATCCTAAATGAAAACGTTGTGCTAACAGGAATTTGCACTCAACGACTGTGCATTCAGTGATGATAAAAAATGTAGTATGAAATTTCTGGGTTCCTGACCTGCTGGTTAAACTGAAAATCCACTGATTCTGGTCACCAGTTGAGCATTTCCTCATAAATACAGAGCAGAGGGAGTAACGGCAGGTAGATGATGATTCCTGACCACCACACTGACTGATGTCAGGAAGAGCAGCTGCTCTCCTGCTACATCTGGTCAAAGGAGCTGAATAATGAATCAGGATGCTGTGGATGTGCACTTACTGTAACCCCACATAAATCACACCAAGCAGCAGCAACCGCAGACCAAGAGACAGGTGCAGAGGACTTCAAAAGGGCTGATGAGGTGTCCCTGCAATCTTCAGTGCATCAGGAAAGGGAACACTGGAGGACAAGAGCAGAGACAAGCAGATAACATAAAGGTGTTCAAAATCACCACAGCTTTGGACGACAAGTTCCTTCTTGCTTTATAAAGAACAACTAGAGTCAGTTTTTAGGGTCTTGTTACATTAATAATGTCACAGAACTCTAAATAAAAACAATCACAGACTCAAATAGATGAAACATTTGTGACATGTTGCTGTTATGAACACACAGGTGGTTTCTGCATGATATAAAGACTTAGTGATATATTAAAAGGTCAAATACTAGAGAAAAAACCTCTCCCTTCCAAAGCGCCTCCATAACCTGAGAACACACATCGTCTCTCAGCGGTTTGCCTTGACTGCCTCTGATTGTTTAGACTACAGAAGATGCTGAAGCTGGCTGCTAGAGTCTGCCATCTCAGCACATGGGAAACGCTTCTTTCTGTTCAGCAGCCTTCTGAATTACAACCCTGCACAAAAAATTAGTACAGAATACGAGTGCAGGCGGATGGACGTGATGCACATTATACCTGACAGGTAAGTAGTCCGTCTTTCATTTAGGCTCAAAACACTCATGTTTTTAGACAGCTGTGGCTGAAAAATCTTTTATTCTACTTGATTGTTGCTCCAGGTTGTTGAATCCTTTTGGGATATAGAGCTGTGATTAACATTTATGATTAAAAATTGTATTTACATCTGACTTCCTATTCAGCTTTAAGCCTATTCATTTTCTGCTTCAGCTTTCAGTTCTCTGCAAATTTTCCAGCTGTCTCGCATTTTTGCTTTAAACTAGATGAGTCAGTATTCAGTCTAATCTTTGGTTGGTCAGTCTGAAACGCAGAAATTGTAATTATTTATTTATTTTTGTTGCTCCGTAAATGCACCTTTGCCAAGCAGCAATTAAAAGGAGTCTGACCTTTTCCCACTCTGTGAACACACCATAACTAAGCACTTATTCACATTAGTGACATCAAGTCTCACTTTTAAAATCTGAATTTGTGGGTCGGAGCTGTACAGGAACCAGAATCGGCCCTCAAACCCAGAATCAGTGCAGCTGTACTTCTCCCAGCATGCACCCAGCAGATTCTCCAACCCGGCACCTGCTTTAGGAGTTAATGTGACCATGTTACCCTCTATTTCTGAAGCTCCATTTCACTTTCTAACTGAATATCTGTAAACCATCAAAGTGCAGAGGCTCGAGGATTTCACAGAGTTGAATAAACCAGCAGCATTCAGAAAAACAAACTTTCAGCTTATAAACTCGTTTGAAACGGATGAAGTTATCGGACTTTCTTCCCAGGATTTTTTAGGTGTACTATCTTCAAGTTGAACAAATTAAATGTCAGTTCACTTTTTCCTCAGAAATAATCTTAATAGGAAAAATATTCAGATGTAGAGGCTTTAAGCTGAGGGCCATGGGGTTAACTAAAACTCCCAAGAGGCAGAAGAATAATAACCCTTCTTCCTAAAATAATTTACATTGGTAAGTCTGTGTGGCACAGTTCTGAATCACTACCTTCGTATTGTTGCCTGGTAACTCCTAATGTGATTTAAGCTGCAGCGGCTCTCTTTAATTACTGTGAAATCATTAAAATAAGCTGAGAGAACATAAATTTGAAACAAATAATTGGGCCCCTGTTCTACCGACTGAATGAAATTAACCTTACAATAAGTCTTCCTGATACTCTAGGTTAGGAGTTTCAGAATAAAACCCTGGGAATGAAAAAGGATTCCTCAAATCCTTCAAATTAAATCAGGAATGTTATCAGTCAGGTTGATTTTAATGACTGTAACACAAAAACAATTATTGTATTAAAATAAATGAGAAAACAACAAAATATTAAATGTGAGATAAAAAAAACTGTTAAGATGGCTGAAACTCCTCCCCTGTGAGAAATCCAGGAGGTATCTTCACCAAATGTCCAAACCACCTCAGATGGCTTCTGTTAATGTAGAGGATCAGCAGCTCTCTACTCTAGAGTCTTTATTGCTTAAAAGCTGTAGGCTAACTTAACTGTGATGGTGGAGTTGGAGTGTCCTAATGATCAGAGGAGCTATGCTGTCCAGGGCAATAAAGACTCTAGTGTAGAGAGCTGCTGATCCTCCATGATGGGGCGATGGTGGCTCAGGGGTTAGGAGTTCACCTTGTAATTGGTGGGTTGCAGGTTTGAACCCAGGCTTCTGTAGTCATGTCAGGCAAGACACTTCAACCTCCCTGCCTGCTGCTGGTGGTCAGAGGGATGAGTGGCGTCTGTGCCCGGCAGCCTTACCTCTGTCAGTGTGCCCCAGGGCAGCTGTGGCTACATTGTAGCTCATTACCATCAGTGTGTGTGGGGGGGGGGCAGCAGGAGAGCGGCAGGACAGGAAGGAGGCTGTCCTGTTGACTCCCTGGCAGTGGTTTATATTCTGTGTCTTCTTGATTTTAACAGCTTCTCTCAGAGTGAAGTTTTTAGCTTAATTGTGTGGTAACCCTTAAGAGGTGAATTCGGTATTCGTGTCTGACCAGTGCAGACTGTATGGTTTCCCTGACTTAGCCGGTGCCTGTAGAAAGGTTATGTGGAGTCCGAAAAGGGGCTTTTCACTTTGGGGGTGGCGTCCCAGTACAGAAGGAAAAACAGTTAAAGCTGAAGCTCTGAGAGGTGTTTTAGTATAAGCTGTTCTTGTTTCGGTTACCCGCCAGTTTAAATTGTGTTCACATTTGGTTCCTTTTGTTAATAAATCATCATATCATGATTTTACCATCTGACATGCCTCCATTATTGTTACCGAGACCACCTGGACGGTCTGGTTTGTAACAAGACATCCCGGACGAGCCCCCATTTGTTACACCCCAGGTTGTCTAGGTGACCTGGGTAACAAAGAATTAGGACACATGCTCGGGTGCAAAATCATTGAAACAAATTTACAAATGGAACTGAACAAACTCAAGAGAACTAACCCAAACTATACTCGAAACAACCTACACTTGGTCTCTGCTACACAAAACCACTTTATACTAGAGACCTGCACAAAATCCCACTAAAGGTCTCAGGTTAATTTAACCTTACTCCGGTTTCTACGAGGCATCAGAAACCATCAAAAGTGGATTCCCTTATGAGCTGAGTCATTATCTAAAAGGGAATAAAACAAAGCAGAGACATGTTGTTAATCAAATCAAAGGCAAATCAAACAAAAATGCCACCGGGGAAACAGTGCAGAGAACCTTTCTGCCCTGCTGCTCCCCTGCACTGAAGTCAGGCTGGCTTTTTGTAGCAGAGCCAGCCTGATTACAAGCAGGGACAGCTGAGGTGGAGTCAATCAAGGTGAGAGGATCCAGGTGGGGCTTGAATTCCCCTCTCATACACAGGAAGGGAGGAAACCAGAGGGGAAAATTCAGACAAAAAAAAAAAAAAAAAAAAAAAAAAAAAAAAAAAAAACACAAACAGCCAAGGGCTGTAACACTTCCCCCCCTTAACAAGAAATTAAAGCAGCATTTGTTACGCCCCAGGTCGTCTAGGTGACCTAGGTAACAAAGGACACGTGCTTGGGTGCAAAAATAATTGAAACCATTTATTTACAAAGGGAACTGAACAATAAACACAAGATGACTAAACCGGTGGCAAAACGATAACAACTATACCCAGAGTCTCTGCTAACCAAAACACTTATGTGTAGAGACCTGAACAACTTCCCCCAAAGGTCTCTGGCAACTTAGCCTTAGCTCCAAAGTGTATTCCCCTTAAGACCTCAGTCTTCTCCTAAAAAGGGGAATAAAAGCAGAGACATGTTGTTATTTAACACAAACCCAAATCAAACAAAGTTTCAAACCAAAAAGCCACCGGGGAGACACCAGTCCAGCGAACCTCTGTCCTGCTGCCCCCCTGAACTGAAGTCAGGCTGGCTTTTTGTAGCAGAGCCAGCCTGATTACAACTTGGGACAGCTGGTAGCCAATCAGGGGGGGAGAGGAACCAGGTGTGGCTTGCCTTCTCTCTCTCACACACACACACACACACACACACACACACACACACACACACACACACACACACACACACACACACACACACACACACACACACACACCTGGAAGGGAGGAAACCAGAGGAGATCCACATACAAAAACACAAACAGCCAAGGGCTGTAACAGAGTGTGTGTGTGTGTGTGTGTGTGTGTGTGTGTGTGTGTGTGTGTGTGTGTGTGTGTGTGTGTGTGTGTGTGTGTGTGTGTGTGTGTGTGTGTGTGTGTGTGTGTGTGTGTGTGTGTGAAAGGATGAATGACTGACTGTCATTGTAAAGCACGTTGAAGTCTTCTGACTCAGAAAGATGTTATACGAGTGCGGGTCATTCATTCATTCATTCATTCATATCAACAGGAGCCATCTGAGGTGGTGATGTTTGGTGAGGATACCTCCTGGATGCCTCACAGAGGAGGTGTTTCAGGCATGTCCTTCTATCAGGAGGCATCTGGGTGGAGCCAGGACATGCTGGAGGGATTATATGTCCTCCACATTGGCCAGGTAATATCTTGGGGTCCCACTAGTCGATCTGGTGAAAGTTGCTGGTGAAAGGACAGGCCCCTCTGTTTATCCCGTGCAAGTAAAGTATCTTAAATTTCATTCTTACTGTAAGATGTTTATAATTTTAACCAGATACCATTAAACAGGGCCGCAAAGCTAAATGTGAGCTTGCTAGCCAGCAAAGAAAAGGATCTCACCGTTAGCCGTTTGGTCCGCCATCTCTGCCTCATCCTTCTTCCCTCTTCTCGTGTCCTCTAGACCTCAAAAACAACAAAACACGACATACTTAGAGGTCTCGGAAAACTAAAGACTAGAAGACTAGAATATGCTGCAATGGTTCATTTATGTCAGTAAATCAACTTAAAAGGTTAAAACTAATATATGAGACAGACTCATTCAATGCAAAGCCAGATGTTGAGGCCTTTATTTGTTATAATTGTGATGATTATGGCTACAGTTGATGAAAACTCCACATTCAGAATCTCAGACAATTAGAATATTGCGAAAAGGTTCAATATTCTAGACTCAAAGTGTCACACTCTAATCAGCTAATGAATCCAGAACACCTGCAAGGGTTCGTGAGCCTTTAGATGGTCTCTCAGTCTAAGCTGAATTACTGAAATAAATGGACTTTTGCAACATATTCTCATTTTTCCAGTTTCACCTGTAAAACTAGGAGAAGTAACTAAATGTGCATCTTTTTCCGGTTACCCTGCAAGACCTGACCAGTAGCTAAAAGAAATTAGGAATCTAAGTCCTTATTTTCATATTCTTCTCATGCACACAGCATGTAAAAACTCAACTTCAGCTCCTGAAAAGACACTCAGCAACTTCAAGCATTCCACCTCTTTTGGCAATATTATTGAATTTAAATCCCACTTGGTGGAGCATGGTCATATTTGCAGAGCTTTATTTTCTCTTTTGCAGAATTTTAATCAGCTATCATTCATCCTTAACTGTTTGACACCTCGACAGAGTTCTCTTTGAAGCCTCCCTGACCCATCTCGTTTTTCTTTCTTACCCTCTAATTTACCTGCCCATCTACACCAAGAGAAAAAAATTAGTTGTCATGGCAACAGCTCAGCAGAGAGCAGCATGAAGGGCCGCTGTGAGCACATGGATGTTTAACCACACACACATGAACAGAGAGAGCAGGTCACAGGAGGGGTCTGCTCTTTAGCGTCTGCAGACATCAAACTGAAGATGTTTGATCTGAGAACAAAAGAGCAGGGACCTCTGCTCACGCTGCTCCTGCAGCTCCACCAGTTCTGGGAACAAGTTCGGTCATAATCTCGTATCACAGAGCTGATGTGGAAGTGGGACCTAAATGAAATAATGATGTTCATTTTTATTTTTTATGTGATATCAGTGCTTCTCAAGCAAATACTAAAAACTTATTCCAGAATAAAAGCTACAATAGCAGATTTGGAAAACAAATTAGCTTAAAACATTTTTGTCATGCCTCTAAATGTTCTATAGCTCTAAATATATTGTGGAGATAAAAAAAACAAATAAAAAAAATAAAGTGGTTCTCTCGTATTTGTTTAAAAACCTTAGCCAAAAACACAGCTCGGACAGAAAGCAACTATTGGACCAAGTGATCCTCCATTCTCACGTATTTAGCACCACTGGTGTGAGAGGTTCTCCACTCAATAATATCAGAGAAGGAGAAACAGCCGGCTGCTACCACTTCAACTTTAGGACAAACTACCAGAGTCCCAAAAAGAAAAACACCATTTGAAGTCACGGACAACAAAAGATGTTTGGACGCAGAAAACAGCGACTGGTGTTTAGCGCTATCTAGTGTCCTCTGGCAATGTGGGTTTCTGGTTCATGGTCCCGTGATTATGTCTGACGGGACAGGTGAGTGTTCCGTGACCGTGTTTGCGTTTCAAAGCTAGCTTGTTCTATACATTTGCTATTGCAGCTTTAATCAGTCAGAATTTGTAGGATACATGGTAAAAGATCAAATTTACTCAGATGTTTAATACATTTGCAGTTGTCTATAGTAGGAATACCTTGTAAGTCGTAACCTGGAGGAAAAAAGCTCCGGTGCGCCTGTTTCAGGAATGTGAGACAGATCAAAGGTGAGCTGAACACAAGAGGATTTGGAGTCTTATTTCCTGATATTTGGACATCTTACCTCAGATTGGATAACAGCAACATAACTCTACCACTTTGCAACTTTGATGTTTTATCTCCACAACAACACAAGCCTGAAGGAATTCTGCCATTTTGGGGAGTTGCTAATGCTAATGGGTGAGTCCATGAATGTTAAAGCAGCAATCCGGAGTTTTCCCATTTCAGGAATTATGTATTTTTCAGAAATCCATAAAAGTGATTGCCTTATCATGTACTGTGATATAATATAAGCGATTTGTCTGGTTTTTTTTTTTGCTAAGCACACCCCCTGCCCCGTAAATCCGTGCAATAGGAAACTGAGCGGCGTCCAGAACTAACCAATAGTGTTAGACTACCACTTATGTGCTTCAAATTTAAGGAAGTACCTCAGCTGATGCAGCGTTGATTAACTTTTCACGAACAAGTAAGTCTTTAAAATATAAATATATGAAAACACAACATGACATGAGAATAATACATGTAAAACAACGTGTTTTAGCTCTGTTTGTCGGCTACAGAAGCACATTCATAAACACAAAACATGCAGTCGCCATCTTAAATTAGCGAGTTGACCGACTATTGGTGTGATACGCTTGTCAGCCACTAGATGGTGCCATCAGATGAAAGAAATACTCTGGAGAGCTACTTTAAGTGACAGTGTGACATAGATCCGTGAAGCTTTTCAAATTCTAGTGTTTCACTATTCACTATTTTTTTATCAGAAGCTAATGCAGAAAATAAGGCTAGAAGACTTTTCATCTTCAGCCTGCATGACAAACTCAGAATAGAATTTATTAATCCCACAGTGGGGAAATTCAATCATTACAGCAGCCCTTAGAGAAAAAAAGAAAGATAATAACAAAGTACAGTTAAACACACATAAGCAGCTAGCTATTATTGTAACCTTCAAACCACTAAAAACAACAAATAAAAATAGAGTAACCAATTATAATCAGAAAAAAATCATTAAAAATTGTTTTTTCAGTGAAGCTGACCTTTAAACTAACACTATAGGTAGAAAGAGGTAGTTTCAAATTGAACATTTTGCCCATTTGAAGTATGCACGATGAACAGAAATTGAAACCTATTTTAACAAGCATCTTTCAGAGGATAAGAACCACAAAGTGCTTCATATGAGCCAAACATAAAACAAATACACACTAGATCAATTGCATTTCTTGCTATCGAAATAAGGAGACGTGGACATAGGACCATGAACAGGGACGACGGGGGTGTACACGTCGGACCACGCATTGGACTGCGTCATCAAGGAAGAAAGCGCGGGCAGCAGGGGGCGATGTCGTCCCCTGCTGCCCGCACATAAACGGAAGCGGAAGTGAAGCTGCTTTTAGCAGCTTAGCTCTGAAGATCACAGTGATGATCGAGAAAAGGTAAAAAAATTTCCTATCTGTGTTTTAAAAAGAAAAAAAGTAGAACGATAGCTGAAGATGCTTAAGAAGTGAAATTAAAGTTAAAAAAAGACAAGAAAAAAGAGAAAAATGAAGAAGAGGAGAAAGAAAAAAAGTGAGGCTCTGCCCACTTGGTTACCATGACTACCGTGCCTTTGAAGTTAGTCTCTGCCCACTTAGTGGAATAAATAAATCAATAAAGAAATAAAGAAATAAATAAATGACTCATCTTCAGTCAGGCCTAAATTCATTAGTAAAGGTTTGTTTTTACTGCATTTTGAGGTCATTCCCAGGATCCACTGATTACCCTTTTCTCATTCATTTTCTTTTTCCTCGCATTTTTTAATCACAATTTTTACTTTTCCCATTTTTATATTTTTTAATCTTTTTTTTATTTTGTTCTTGTGAAGCGCCTCGTGATTTTTATCTTGAGAGGCGCTATATTTTGAGGAAGCTGAAAAAGGCTATGAAATCAGGGGCTGATTGCTTCCCACAATTCACACACTCTCACATTCACACACTGCTGGTGATGGTAAGCTAGCTGCCCTGGGGCGGTCAGACAGAGGCGAGGCTGCCATTTTTTGCCATCGACCCCTCTGACCACCACCAACAAAGACAAGTTAGGTGCAGTGTCTTGCCCAAGGACACAACAGCAGAATTCCCAAGGGAGCTACTGGAAGATAGGGTAAAGAATTATTTTGAACTTTGACTCAGAAACACATTTCAGAATGGCTGAAAAACACTTTAGATACCTTCAAAACATTTATTCAGTGACACAATATGTAAAACTGTAGCAGGACATTTGTACTGTGTGACTGATGTCATGATACGTAGATCTGCAAGGATTTTAGCAACAAATTTCCCTGAAATCAAACAATGAAAAACACATTAGCAGAGCACCCAATCATAGAAAAGTGTAGATATTTCATTTCATAGGTGAATAATTGCCACAATTTTCAATAAGTTATCAGAAAATAATTTTAACCTAAAAGTCAACAGGATTTGATAACAGCATCTCACAATAACTGTGAATATTAAAATATGATTTATTACACAGAAACAAATGGAAGCTTACTTGTTCATTTTCCAAATAACTGAAGGAAATGAGAAGTGTTTTATAAATTAGAGACCTATGCTAAAAAATAACATTTCTTCAGAGTTTCATCATTTAAAGAAAATTTACAAGTTTGACAAACAGTTGACATTCTTCCTGAGCATTTAGAGGTAGGAAAACTTTTACTTCAATACAAATAAAAACAAATGGCTTTTCTGGGTGTTTAAAGTTTACCCGTCTCAACATCAACATGTCGCAACTTTCACCGAGTTCCCCTTCCCCAGAGTTTGTGCAAATGAAGCAGTGACACATGAAGTCGAGCCGATACAATAAAAAATAAAGCACAAAGAGGTAACATGGGGTCAAAGCCCAGTAAGACTCACAGCGCCCTCTGGTGGCCACAGCTGTTTATTCCTTCCATCGTCTCTGCTCCAGCCACAATTCTCATGAAGCTCAACTTTTCCATCATTTCTGAGAATAAAAGTAAAGTTCACAGTCCTCTTTCAACAAACATCCCTGTGATGCTAAAGTCTGTCCAGCATGGCTAATTAAGCTGTCTCTGAAGGGACGACTGCTCATTAATTAGAAATAAAAACCAGCCGTCTGAAGCTGCACATGTTGTGGAAAATAATTAAAGAACCTAAATGGAGGAGGGGCAGATGATATACTTCATTTCTGGCTGACACCTCCCATGAGTGTTACAGCTTCATCACTTGGTGCTGCTCTGTATCTTCAGCTGGTGGATGTCCACGTGAGGCTGACGGGCAGAGGAAGCTCACAGAGCGATGCAAACACAAGGATGTTTAAGGCGAACAGGGAGGATGCCCTGATTGACCTGGTGAAACTCCACCAGCTGCAGGAGGTCAATGAAAATAGTTTTTCCATCATCGATGGTGAAATAATTCATGCCTTCTTTCTCAAACTGCAGGGAGGAGAGAAACGGGTGTTAGGAGGGTTGCGAGTTAGACGGAGGCTCTTGTGGGGGGACGGAGCTCACCAGGATGACCAGGTAATGTTTGACCTTCAGCTGGTGGCACAGTGACAGGACGAAGCACTGCTCATGATTCTGGCTGTCACGGATCAGGAACATCCTGCAGGAAAACACAAAACCTATGACACGGGAGCAGCCGCTCTCACTGACACATTAACTATGAAAACCATTTAAACCTTTTAGGAAAAACCTGCATGGTTAACATAAGAAGCCCAAATCTCATTAAGCCTTAGATTGTGTAGCAAGATCTTTTTCCTCCCAAATCTCTGAAGTAGAGTTTGGTTGTACTGTTTGCTCCTTACAGTATTTGTTGATACAGCGGCCATCTTTCACCTTTAGGAATGCATGTTTTATTTATTTTACGGGCAGCTGAAGCGTTCCCATAGCGTAGAAATCTAGACAGACCGTAGCAGAAGCAAAATGATTTTGCTCTGCATGTCGGTCTAGCCACGCTCCACTGGAACCTCAGCAGCCCAGACCAGTATTGTGTCTTGGCGCTCTGTTGGTTCAGAGGGCGGGATGTGTGTGATGCAAAACTCAGACGGCGACGGCTCGTTTCAAACAGCTTTGGCATTAACTTTGGACTATTTAGACTTGTGCTTTTCTTTGAGTCAAGAGCACTTAGAGGTACTTAAGTCCCTTATTTAGAAAAATGATGTATTTGCGTCTTCTTCAACAGAGTATGGCGGACTGCCACATTGACTGACATCTGTAGCAGTGAGTACATCATGTGTGTGGAATGAAAGTCCTCAGACCCGTCCGCCTGGACTTTTCACAGCTGAAGCAACGACGACATAACCAGACCTCTTCTTTGTTGAGCGGGTTAATGTCGAAGGATCGCCGTGACGCCGTTTGTCTTTGCAGATGAATAGATTCTACGTTTATTTTGACAAGCTAGTAAACAGAAACACGCAACAAATGACATTAGAGCCTCTCCTCTCCAAGTCCTCTCCCACAACTCAAGCACAAATGGGCAGATCTCAGGAGGGACAAACAGTTTATAAATAAGTAAATAACTGTTACATGTTTGCCATACCTGAGGAGCTCAGTAAATGCAAAACCAATGACATTAAAGGCTGCCCGCTCCAATTACAGAACACATTTTGTGTAATTATATAACCTCTGGTTACGAAGGCATAAGTCATTAGATGGCTATAACTTGTTCGTATGTGGGGCAGATACTTGACTTTTTTATTCCGGCATGAGACTTTGGCTCCAACAAACTTTCTTCATGGCTGTTAACCATTGCCTTTAGCGTATTTTATCAGCTGGAAACCTGTAAAACTTTACGTTAGTGTGCTTTTGTCTACTTGTGCAGCCTACAGTGCTGCATGTGTCAACCATACTGAGGGATTTAATTTTGCTGCTATTTAGTGCAATTTATTAACAACTGACAAACAACAAAATAAGTAAGGTAGTCAACGGGGGAGGGCCATTGTCTAGCCCTCTGGCCAGAAGTAGGGGAGGCAGGGCTTGGGCACATGCCAAGGGTTCTATGAAACACTGAGTTTATTTTTCTGACTATGAAGTCTGATAAAGATGCATTTTGTTTGTGAACTCTAAAACTGCACAGTAACATTTAAAATCTTCACACACACACGCGCACACACACACACACACACACACACACACACACACACACACACACACACACACACACACACACACACGCACACACACACACACACACACACACACACACGTACCCATCCACCAGGCCCTGCTTCTCAATCAGCATCTCAGCTTTTCTTCTGCACATGCCACCATGAAACCACGGCTGGCTGCAGTGGACAGCTACAAACACAAACCAGATCACGTGTTTAGGGCTCGTTTTGGGTAACGACTCAATGAAGCTGGTTGACCTGGACTCACAGGAAGGTCTGGCATCTGAGTTCACGTTGGGCAGACTGTACCTCAGGGCTTCTCTCCTCTGTCAGAGAAAAAAATCTTAAATCAGACAACAGAAAAGGTCAGAGAACATCAAATCATGTGTTTACACCTGAAGGGGTTTTTCTAGATTTCCACATCTTATTTCTTTGAAAAACCATTCCCACAGAGGGGCGTTTAATCAGTTCCAGTCTGACTTCACATAAAACCACAAAACTGAAACGGGTACTTCTCAGCTTACGCAGGACCTGCTGCTTGGTCAGACAAGAACCTGTGTGTAAGAACCAAAGGTTCTGTTCTAAATCGTGTTCAAACAGGAGCTTCTCAGTGCAGATAAAAACGTTCCTCAAGGACGTGTCCTCAGCCCATTACTATTTTTACTTCTCATGTTTGGGTTTGATTCTGCAGAACACCAGCAGATAAACAAAGATCACAACAAGATGACGGCCAAAGAATAACATTTAACGTTGAAAAAATAAAAATGTTCTTGAAGTAGTTCATAAAGAACACATACAATAAAAACGTCTGACTCTATAGGGAAGGTTTAATGGCTTGAGTTGTGTTGGGTTCTTTCTGAGCTCACACATCTACCACCGACTCCATGTCCTAACACATTCTAGTGACCCCTGTCCTTACCCTCCAGGCCTGTCCCTCCTCCCTCTCTGCACTCTGAGCCTCAGTCGGGTTTTGGATGACACGGCCTCCAGATTTCCCTGAGAAGTCCATGGCCACCAGACTGTCCTCGGACTTTGACTGCACACACCAGAACCAGTAGAGTTTAACCCAGCCGCATGCAGACACCAGAGAATGGATCAAACGTTAAACTCACTCTTCCATCCGACAGGGTGGATCCTTCCAGGCTTTGTGGAGTCAGTTTGGACAAGTGATAGTTATACTGCAGCTGCTTCCCATACTGAACACACATCAGTCACAGTTTAACCGTCAGCATCTCAAGAGTAGCCATGGTAATATGATTTTAATATAAGCAAAAACACCTTAAATAGTCTGAATGCAGACATCCAGCATGTTCGCGTCGACTCGTCCTCTGCAGACAGGATCCTCAGGTCCTGGACACGAACAGGGTTCTTGGAAAGCTGTGAAAAAATGCACACACACGCCAAATAGTCATTCTGCTAAAGGAGCTTTTTGGAAGGATTTCTGTAACATTAGACAGAATAAATCACAGGAAGTGGAGCACTGGTTAGGGATGATTGTTCTACTTCCTGGTTCTGTCTCACCTTGATGCAGAAGGTGAAGTTGGTGGGAGCGCCGTACAGTTTACGGCCGTTTACAACAGTGTAGACATTCAGCTGGTTCAGATCAGCGACACACTGCAGGTGTCGAGGCTCCTGCAACCAAAACACAGTTTTAGAAGCATCTCACCAGTAAGCTGGGTTCTGCTGGGATCAAACCAGTCTGATTACTCTGAATCTGCTGACCTTGGACGAGCCTTTGGTAGAGCTGTAGAGGCCAGAGCGTCGGAGGAAGAAGTAGACCTTTTTCCAGGTCTTTCGACTAGGTTCTTTCACTTGCAGGAAACCCTGGATCTCTGGACACGTTCCAGACCTCAGCAGGTTCTGTGGAAAAAAATGTAAATAATCTGTAGTTGATCTGATCACTGGAGCTAAAAAAAAAAGACCATACCAGCGCCAATAAATCCATTAAGCACTTTAAAAACCAGAATTTGGGATTCATGATCCATCCATCCACCCATTATCACCCTCTTATCCGGGGTCACGTCGCAGGGGCAGCAGCCTAAACAGAGGCCCAGACCTCCCTCTCCCCGGGGCACTTGGGCCAGCTTCTCTGGGGGAATGCCAAGGCGTTTCCTGGCCAGCTGAGAAACATAGTTCCTCCAGCGTGTCCTGGGTCTTCCTTTGGGTCTCCTCCCAGTTGGACGTGCCTGGAAAACCTCACCAGGGAGGCGCCCAAGAGGGCTCCTAACTAGATGCCCGAGCCACCTCAACTGGCTCCTCTTGATGTGGAGGAGCAGCGGGTCTACTCCGAGCCCCTCCCAGATGACCGAGCTTCTCACCCTATCTCTAAGGGAGAGTCCAGACACCCTGCGGAGAAAACTCATTTCAGCCGCTTCTATCCGCGATCTCGTTCTTTCAGTCACTACCCAAAGCTCGTGACCATAGGTGAGGGTATGAACGTAGATCGACCGTAGATGTTGAAGAAAATTCACAATTCAACTCATTAAACGTGTCAAAAATGGATATTCAATCAGGATCAGCCAAATATCTGCTTTAGCTCATCCATCCATCCATAGATGGATTCTGGTTGTTTTGGCAGCAGCAGCTCTAACAGCTGGTCTCGCTGTTAGATGTTCTCTCTCCAGAGAGTCCTGGTTCTGACCCAAGATCTCCTCTGTGGGACGTGTCTGAACCACCTTAACTGGCTCCTTCTGATGAGGAGGAGCAGTGACTCAGAGCTCAACCCTGATGGTTGCTCTAGATTTTGAAACATAAACTACCAATCAAATTATAGATAAAATACTGGTGTTACATACCTTTAAATAAAGATATAAATACGTCAAACTATTAAACATTATTAAAAACAATGAACTAAATGTACATATTTTTATATAAAATAGCAGACATACAGATGTTTTCCAGCTGTGTTTTATGATGACACCTACAAATCAGGTCCTGGTTTACCTGAATGAGTTCTGAAGGCGTCATCCCCTTGCCAACATCAGCGCTGTCTGAGATCATGGCCTCTGGGAAAAAGAGCTGTGAGAAGATCAGCAAAAACTGATTTAGGCAGCATCACAACCCTTAAACTACAATGTTACTGTTCAAGAAGGTCATTTCAGGCTCTGGTTGGCTGTTTTTTTTTCTGGTTGTTGGTGGTTTCAGACATCATTACTGTACATCTAAATCACATGTTTGAGCCTTCTGAAGGTGGTGCTGTCACGCTTTACAGAACTGAAACCAGTTTCAGGATGTATAGACTGCCTTTGATTGAGAGCAGAACCATTGTGATAATTTGAATTGTCTGCACTGGCACGCAACCTGCCAATCAAACAGGATCAACAACCTCCGTCAGGATTTGTCAACATGGACTGTACAAACAGGTTTAATAAATGACAGTTCTCCACTCGTGTACACTGTAAATTCCAACAAGTTAAGTTTACTTGAAAATATTGAGGAAACCGATTACCTTGGGAAAAGTAAGTAAACAAACTTAATTGTGGCAAGTATAGTGAAATTATTATATGTGAGTGAGCTGTACTTTTTTTGAAGTTCAGGCTACTTAATTAATCTCAGTATAGTTAAATTCAAATCAAGTTGATACAACTTAAATACTTTGAGTCACAGTAACTTAATATACTCAGCCAATATAAGTGGGCGTTACTTGAAATTTGGTACAATTTAAACAATTATGAAAACACACATTTATATAAGTCAGCTTGTTTTTAAGCAGACACTGAAAGATGGCAGCTAACTCATGCCTCATGCTCCATGTGACTGCAGGCAGTCAGTGAGTGTTGAACTCATGGAAACTGAGACCAGAGCCTTTAGTGTGAACCACCACTTTATTACACACAGAGGAACGGCACAGTGGTCCCATTCCTGAGACCTTCCTTCTCACTTATGGTGCCAAAATGACAAAATAAATAACCCCACCTTTGCAACACTGAACAATGCAATATCTAAGAACAACACACAACTTAACATAACACAACCTCCCACACACAGTAAACATGCATAAACACCCCAAAATAGAACAAAATAGCTAAGAAAATGACTACCCACAATGCACCTCACCCACTGCTGCTTCCACGTCTGTTTAAGTAATATGAACTTAGTTTGTTTAAGTAGAAAGTACTGATTGGACTTGAAAAACACAATTACAATAAGAAAGGACATGAAATAGCTCAACTAACTCAGGATTAACAAGTAATTCTAACAATTTAGAAAATTTTAAGTAATGTGAACTAGATATTTTTGAGTTGAATCAAAGTCTGCGTTTACAGTGTAGAGAGCTTATCCTCCTGGGAGGTTTCGTACCGTTGGCTTCCTGAAGAACTCGTACTTGGCGTAGTTTTTACAGAAAACTAATCTTGTATCACTCTTCAGAGACCAGGTGGCCTGAACCTCCAGCACAACCTCGTGGTCCTCAAGACATCTCTCTGAGAAAGACAAGAAAATGAAAGTAGAACCCAAACATGTAGATTTACGTGGTTCTGGTGAGTTTTCCGGCTCAGCCTTACCCAGGCCCAGGGTAGGGTGATGCTCCAGCAGAGCCCAGTTCTCCTGATCGCTGCAGTGAGCCGTCTGGACCAACATGTGACACACCTCCCTGGCTGTGGCCCGACGAGAAACCCACACCGACCTGTTGTAGTTGTCCTCTCCATAGACCTTCACCAGCTGAGGAAATATCCACATCCTTCAGTGAAACCAGGAACCACTACTTAAAAATAAACACTCAGGTGCAGTTAAAAGTCAGACATTTTTGCTCTTTATCTCTTACAGGAAACATTTTCCCCTTTTTCACCTGAGTTAAAGGAGTCATCACCTATAATACCGTGGATATCTACATCCTATTATAGTCTTTTAGAACATTAAAATAAATTGTATTGGAAAAATAAATTAAAATTGTGCTTTTTTGATCCTTTTCTGTAAAGGGCATATTTTCTCGCGAGATCACACGCGATATTTCGGCTGTCTCGGACGCACGCGGGACTGAGGAGTGCGTTGATTGGTGGAAGGAAGCAAGACGCAGCTTCAGCGTCTTGCTCCAAAACAACAAAAGTTATAACTGAACCCGACCTGGCAGTGACCTACGGGATCTAACCGTGTATGTACGAGCCCGAGCCTCGCCTCGTGCGTAATGGCGCCCTCGCATGTTGTTGAGTTGGGACAAAGCAAGCTAACAGCCAGGCATCGGCTCTTATGCTGTTGTGAAGATGGAATACACAAACCGATCAGAGTTTTGTTTCCCATAACACGGATTATAACATGAGTCGTCAACGGTAAGACATAATTTATGCGTTTCACGTTATGAAATGAGCTTTGTTGTGCTGGTTTGTTCGCTGCTGGTTCATATTTGTTTATATTCGACCTTTGTGTCGGCATATAGGCTAATCTCGTTTTGGAGTGCGCGTGCTCGTGGGTGCATGTGAGCTGGTTCAAGAAGGCAAGATTAAACAAACGCGTCAATGTTAAATATCGGCTTCTCAGCCAGTGAAAAATCATTAGGAAGCCATTATAGACATGTTTTCAAGTGGAAAAGTGAAAATTTCAGGTGATGACTCCTTTAAAGTCTGTCCAGGTTTGTTAAATCATCCAGATGGTTTTATTAAAGGTGGAAAACATTCAGTTTAGTTCACTTGATTCAACAAATACCATCACTGAGTTACTAACATATACTCAAGTATTATTCTTGCATATAGAACAGAGGTGAAAAGAAGCAGGAAGTGAACCTGCACCTATTTCAAAATTACAAAGAGAAAATCATGACCTTATACATTAAATTAATCTTATTAACTCATAAATTCATACGATCCAGGGCTGCCAAGTCTCACGCATTGAGTATGAGACACACGCGTCTCACTCTCTCCACATACGGACTCTCTACAGACCACCTGAGCACCCCCCCCCCCCCCCCCCCCCCCCCCCCCCCCCCCCCCAGACAACAGAGGGACATTTAGAGGTGCTGTGTGTAGAATTCTGAGACAAAAACTGGATTTATTCCATTTGGAATAAGGCTGCCACAACAAAATGTGGAAAACTTGATCCTCTGTGAATACCGTACTTCACATTTTAGAGTCTTTTGAACTTGAATTCCAGGGTTTTTAATTACATCTTTGTTTAACAAAATGTAAAAATCTTTTCTGTTTGTTTGGGCAAACATCAGACTGAGAAGCAGCCATGTGTTTGTACCTGAGAGCAGGTTAGTAAACAGTCAGGATGCCTCCAACAGCGTTCTCCATAATGACGCCACGTCTGCATCCAGCAGCGTGTTTTTACAGCTTAAGACAGCAAACCTGTCCAACCAGGAAGCTGTCAATAAATAGGAGCAGACTGGTTGGGCGAGCGCCAGCGTCACTAATAATGGCTACGTGTTGACTAGAGGATTACAGAGGAGGAACATTCCTTTAGAGGAAAACATCATCTGCAGGGGCGGATCTACAGGGGGGCAACCGCCCCTCTAATGTAGAGCCTCTAGCTTCCCCCCTACTATTATGCCCTAAAAATACATCTTAAATTTTCCTGAAAGTGATGGCTGAACTCATTTCAGTATGGTAAATTAAGCTTTTTTTCCTGAATTTGTCTTCAATGTTTATTTATCTATTTGTTTATTTATTTTGCGGAACATTTGTTTTTGACATTTCTGCCTCAAAATGATCTTTGTTTAATTCAAAGAAATAATGAAACAAATAGTTCTTTTGTTCATATTTTTGACTCCATTTACCGAAAAGGTATTTACACACTTTTCAAAGAGGCTGTGCAGCACTGCCACCCTGCCCAGACCAAGGAACCACAGACGTAATCAGGTAATCCACACGGAGAGATCTCAGAGACAGCAGGAAATCCTTGTGGCTAATCACACCTGGAAACAGCTGCAACAGACCCAAGCCTCAAAAACAACTCAAAAACAACAAGCTGAGGTCTGAAAACGAAACTCTCAGACTTCAAGTTCATTACCATATATGGAGACTGTTTTACTTGTGTGAGAAAAAAATTCTAATATTTTGATCAGAAGTGGCGTGGAGCAAAAGTGTATCAAGATCAGAGCAGACAACGAGAAAAGTGTTGCAGACCTGCTAAAACAATGTGACGATCTCAAAGCTTCACATCCGGACTACTGATCCCACATCTAACCCACAGCCAGAGCGTGCTGAGTCAGAGTTAAATAAAGAAAAACAATCCAGAACAGAAAAACTGTTTATCAAGCTTCTGACATCTGAGAGGGATTCTCTCTGCAGAGCTCAACCGGAAGCAGAGATCTTTAGCGTGCTTCCAGAAGGCTCTACAGAAGAAAGACCTGCACACAAGACGCTCTCAGAAATATGAACCCGACGTAACCAAATCTAAAAGTCAGCAAAAAATGATGTAACATTCATGTAGATCGGCCACCATCTGGAAAAAGACAGCACAGGAGTTATGTCACCTCACATAAAACAGGTCACCTGTTCTAATCATTTCTGCCTCTTTGTGTTGTGGGTGGAGGGGTTGGGGTGGAGCTCTACTGATCGTTTACACCACAGCTGTTTTCACGACATTAGTCTGCTTGTAGAAAGTAAAAGTCACACAGAGGCAAGGCAACAGAGTGGAGACACCTGCAGACACGACTCAGGGCATAGGGAGGGTGACACAAACACTCTCAGAGAAACTGTGAGTCATCTTGTGTTTTTAACCTGACTCACCCTGAGGGGGGAGGGGGGGTTACGCACTGGCATGCAGATTTAATTACAGACGTGTTAACTCAGAGCTGGTGTGACATCACAACCATCCTGTCAGTCCCAACGATCGTCCATCACCTGCTGACAGGATCAGACTCTCTGAGCCAGCAGGTCAGGATAGGATCCTGATGGGATTCATGAACGTTCCCACAGGAATATTCACAAATCATCTCTTCTGCCAAGAGAAATCCTAAAGTTTTATTTGAGACAACAAACCCCCTTTGTCTCACCTACCATTCCTGAAATTCCAGAGTTTTGTAAATCAGATGCTGACACATTCATCCAGTCCTTTGTAAACAGGACATCAGGACAAACATTTCTCCTTCATTTCCTGTGCTGTATACCTCGGTTTCACCGTGCACATGCTTCACTTTTAATCGAGTGACCCTTCAGGAAATAACTGTCTGATTACAGGAAATGAAACACTCCACCTGCTCTGCTGACATTCTCACCAAAGATGGCGTTGGTTTAACAAGAAGTCTGTGAAATCCCGGTCACATTCTGGCTCGGTTTTGAGAGCTCCTGAAGATAAAATGCAACCATTTCTGCAGATTACACTCTTCTTCAGGAAGACGGGACAGAGGTCCTGTTTCTCGCAGACAAAAATCCATTTTAGGATTCTAGACATTATCAAAAGTTCAGACTAGATAAGAAAGAAATCACTTCTTCACACATGGAAATTAAACTTCCTGCTAGCTACACAGAGAGACTGAGTGTTAGTGTTTACAGTCCAGTTGAGGAGGGATCCAGATTCAACACTTCCTGGATGGGAGGAGCGGGCCGTGATGACGTAGCAACAACCCCATCCAGCTGTTTGCAATAGCTTAGCAAACATTTGTATAGTTGAAGGAAAGAAGCAGCTGAGACAGAAAAATATGAGGCCAAAAAACACTTTAGGGTGTTTTTCATGAGGAAATAACAATAAAACATGGTCAAAAGCTTCAAAAAGTAGATTTTGCACGATATAGGACCTTTAACTGAAGTTTTAATTATGTGATACCTTGTTTTATGTTCTTATGTTTTATTGGTGCATGCTTACTGGTTTTATGACAGCCTGTTATATAATTTTATGTGGTTGTTTGTTCCACCGTTTTTATTGTTTGTGAAGTACTTTGTGATTATTTCTGTGATATAAATAAACATTAATTACTTAATTACTTATCCTGCAGCTTCCTCAAACAAAAACCTCATAAAGACAACACAAGTGTTGCTTCTCGACTGAGTAGGAACCTCAGCTTTTGATTAAATCCTTCATGAATGAGATGGTTCTGGTTCTTCTGACCTTTAAAGATTTACTCCACATTCCAGACTCTGAAGGAGTCCATCAGCACTCACATATTTGTCACTGGACTCTGGTGGAAGAGAACTGATGAGCACCGGAGACTTGGACGGACCGCACAGCTCTGGAAACGGGTTTGGAATGGAGTGAGACGAGTAGAGCGACTCTCCACCCACCTTCCTGGGAAACAAAACAACAACAAAAGCCATTTATATAAATAAAAGGACTTAAAGGTTCAGGACTGAGGAACTGATCAGCTGATTTAGAAGCACTGTTACCAAAGCGATGTCAGGCTAGAATGTTTTCAGCTTCTTGACCTTAAGTCACCTACCGTGGCTAATTGTAGTTCATTTTTAGACCTCAGAGACAAACAAGAAGAGCGTCCTGCTTTCAGCTGATATTTAATTACAGTTAAAGAAACAGCACTTTGCTGTTTTTGTCTCTGCTGAAGAAAAGCAGTTTGATGGAATCAGCTGATGGAAAACAGCTTCTCCTTCAGACATCAGACGGCTTCCAGACCATCGAGTCACTGAGTCAACATCCATGTCCACTCTGAGCTGCAGGCCGTACCTGTTAGAGGTGATCGGGATGGGCTGGGAGCGCCGGACGGACGGGGGGTCGGATATCAGAGGAGTTAGAGTCAGAGAGGAGCCGCTCAATGTCTCTCCATCACTGGACGACTCCGTCCTCTCAGAACCACTAAACACTTCAGTCCAGGATTCTGTCACCTCCATCATGTTAGCTAGGAAGAGGAGGAGGAGGTCAAGGTTCACCTTCAACCACACGCAGGAGCTGCAGAGGGAGAGAGAGAGAGTCCAGATCACAGATCAGAAACCATCGGAACCTCCTGATGTTCTACAGAACTTTGTTTCTAAGCAGCTCAGTGATCGTCTCACTCTGGACGTTTTGGTTCTTTATCTCTAGAACATTGAGACCAGTTCTAGATTACATCGCTGCTAGAATCTTCTGTTAAATTAAACTTGTGTCTGACTCACAAACATCACGTTTAAACAATGAAGCTGAAGGCCTGGAAAAGCAGGACTGGAACATGAAAGATCTCGAGTTGATTTTAGATCAGCTGAAACCAGGTTTGTAACAAACAAACCGCAGCTGCACACCAGAGGATTTAACACACAAAGCCACCAGAACAACAACATGCTTCAGTTTGATATTCGTGTCTGAAAACAGACTCACGTGGCAGCGAGCCAGACAGAAATCTGAACCTGAAACTCCACAAACACCTTCTGCTCAGTCCCAATTTCATCACTCAACCTGAACTTTCACAAAGGCTCTGCACAACGTTTTATCCTGTTTAAAAGGCTCTGAGCTGCAATTAAAACCTTAAATTCAGCTTTTTATTCCACACTTTGGAACTTTTGGGAGTGCAAGTGAAACTGGACTGAAACGTCTTTCTGTGATTCTGATTCTTCTCCAGAACCATAACTTTACTCAGTCCACCTGAATGTTTCCATTTGTGGAAACTGGGTCAAATTTAATCCTTCCCATTTATTTTGATAACTACTGAACTAGTTCAGTGTTTTTGTGATGAAGCTACAGCTTTAAATCTGATGTTCTTCCAGCAGGTTAACTTCCCTGAAACCCTGTAAGGTGGTTCTGGATCAACAGAGCTGTAGACTTTGGTTTGTTTTGCTCTCATTTATCCAAACAGAAAAATCTTAAGCAATATTACAAACACATTTAAACCCATTTTCCTTAGAGGAGAAGATAAGAAACTAACAAACCACTCAGAAGCAAACATCTGAAGTCAAACAAAGTGTGTTTGTAACACTTTATCTAAATGTTGATCCAGAAACACAGCCTTGCATCATGGTTTGAACCTGTTGTCATAGGAACAAACACTGATTTCTGGTTGATGGACTCAAATACTCATCAACAGTTAAACGGATCAGGATTTTACCTGAATAATCATTTGTTGTCTATAAGACACGTTTCATGAAATTAAATAAATCACTGGAGCTTCAGGTCTTTTACTGTCTTGATGTTCATCTTATTCACCATTCCATGATTTTATGTTTCTAACAACCGTAATCAGATCTGAGCTGAAATCATTCAAACATAGCTCATGAATTTATTTCAAAATTAAAAAAAAAATCAGATTCAAAAATGAAAGAAAAACAAATATGAACAGTTTTCCAGTAAATAAGGAGCCCTCCGGGTCAGAGGTCAGGGTTAATGTGTTTATGAGCCAGAACAGCGGCTGAGTCCAGATTAAACCCAGGTGAACAGGAAACAAACGCCCCAATGACGATTTAAAATCACGTAGAATAAACCGACACCAAGTTTGGGGCTTTAAAATAAACGCACCTGAACCCGTGTGACGTCAGAGGACTCACCTGTAAACGAACCGGGTTTCAGCTTCCACACACCTGGCGTCCAGGTGCTCGGAGTTCCAGACTTTATTCCCTTTCTCTTTACTTTAACGTGGAGCAAACAGACACTAGGCGACTCGACGTCACGCACAGGAAGGGAGGAGCTAAACCGACGGGCGTGCGCCTAAGCCCCGCCCCCGCCCTGAAGTTTCCGGGTAATAGTTCCGCTTTTTTAATCTGATTTAATTGTTTTTAGCCAATAAACAAGCCTTTTATTTTTTCATCTTTAGGATCCTTTACTCTTTTTATTTTTTGCATCATCAGCTTGTTTTAATAGTTAACTAATAATAAAGTTTAATTTGTTGTAAATCACTTTAGTGTCCGTTTGGGGTCATTTGATGAGAAAGTCCTTTAATTATTGAATCACATTGCGGTTCTTGTTTCCTGTCCTGATTGCGTGGCTGATCTGCATCTAGTGCATTGTGGGGCTGTTATTCTGTTGTGTATTTTAGTGTTTTAAATGTGTTATAATTTAGATTAACTGCCATTAATCTGATCCAGCTCTGAAAGTCTGGGGGTTAAATCTCAACACAAACTGTTGAGCAGTCTAAGACTGACCTGAGACCAGCAGATTAATACCTATACCTGGGTTCACTTGATCAAATATAAACTTTATTTTTGTTCTTTCTCAGAACATTGTCTGACTTTTTTCTGACTGCAGCTAATTATAATGTATGCTGCTTGAAACTTTAATATAAAAATTAACAGGTTTTAATGAAAATTAACTTTGCTTATTCAACATTAATAAACACTTTTTGGGAGTGCAAACATATTCAGCTTAGGCTGAACATGTTTGCACTCCCAAAATAAAATCAACTCTTTGTATAATCTTGTCTTGAATGTTAAACAGCACACCCCAGATTAATAAAATAAAAAACTCAAGACATTGTGATACCAGGATTGAAACTGGATCAAATTTCAGCTAAAGCCCTAAGATTTTCCAAAGTTCAGAACTGGATCAGAACTACTTTACCAGATTAAACAAAGGAGTTCAGAACTGGATCAGGTCGTTTGTGCCAACAGGTGACATCCAGGTGTGTTGCAGCAATAAAAAGCTTTAAATATAAACTATTTTTTAAAGGGATATTACAGCAATTTAACATTTTTATTAAATATTTTACTGCGTTGAAGTGATCTACTGGTTTGAGTTCCAACAGAAGATCAAAACATTTTGACATCAGGAACAGACCAGAACCAGGAAATAAAAGCCAAGAACTTCTTCCAGATGTTGGATCAAATCATGTTTATTAATGTGTTCAGGAAATCCCCAAAGAAACAGTTTTCAGGGGAACTTACAGATTTACAATCATTCTTGACAGAAGTGCCAGCTCAACCCCCATGTTCAACACCGAGGACTCCTGCTGGATCTCAGCACATCGACTCCCCTCAACGGGTCCACCACCAAGTCCTTCCAGCTCACCGCCAGCACCAGACAGGTGCCGCGCTACCATGAGAAGATTTAACCTGCAAACACGCAGTTGTTCCAGCCGTTTCTCTTCTCATCTTGACCGTTCACAGTTAAGAGCGCCTTCATATGTGGTGCCAAATCCTTCATCCCGACCATAGAAACCAAACTGCTGGATGCTTTCAGGGTTCATAGGAAAACTGTCAACCGTTGGAGAAAAAATCTCATCAGAAATCAGTTCAGGCCCTCTGAGGAGCTCTTTCTACGTCCACGTACAGGATTTGTCACACTGCTCAAATGCATTTTGGTTCAGCAGTTGTCGTAGAAACGTTAAAACTAGATACAGGAAAAAAAAACATGTAACATCTGAAACATGAAGTGTGTGAATTATCAGGACACCTGAACTCAGTATGGCCCATCAGAAGGATTCATTACCTCAGAAATCCAATTTAATCCTGGGAATTAAAGTCCAACTAGAAGACAAGTGCTGTTTACCAACAGGCTCTAATTTCATTTTTGAAGATTGTTGTTTTGCCTTGTGCTTCACTGTCTCACTCCGCGGTGGGGGGCAGGGGGGTAGTGTCCACTGGAGAGCCACTGCTAACAATATTCTGATAGATTTCCAATCTAATAATAATGATAATAATAATAATGATAATAACAATAATAAAACAGCATGATTTTCAGATGACAGCAGAACAACCACGGATGGGCTCCCCTTTGCTTTGACCTGATACAGGTTAAGATGGTCGGTTCAAAATCAGACAACTCAAATCAACATCTAGTGGGAGGGGGTGGGGGGTGTTTAGTTAACAGATTTATAGTGGTGGTGGGGGTACCACCCTTGCTCTTTCTTTGCCGTATGAAAACCATGCTTCCTCTGGAGGGTGGGGGGGTGAAGGGGGTCGTGCAAGACTGAGAGTGGAGGCAGACCGGGCAGTGGGGTGGGGGCAGGGATGAGTTGGGTGAATGGAAGGGGGGGGGCTTGAAAACCAGACTGCTGATTCCACAGGAGGTGTGTAAAAGGCACGCCAGGGTTCCTCCCAATCCCAGCCAACACACACACCTTCAAACCCACACACTCTGAACACACACCACACACACGCTCACACACTCACACTCGCACACACGAGCAGCACAAGCTCGAGCCCCGAGAGGACTGACGAGAAGGGAAAGCAGGAAACTAACGAAAGAGCTGGATCAGAACTAGGTCAGATGGGAGCAGGGGGGCCTGGGTCTGGTGCTGCCGCTGTGTTGAAACAAAAAGAATAAACAACAAACAAAAACCCCAAAGAGATGGAATGGATCATTTCTGGTTCTTGAGCTGGTTGGAGAGCCAGTCCAGACCCTCGTAGAGACCGTCCCCACTGGTGGCACAGGTGGCCTGGATGTACCAACTGCGCTGGCGGAGAGCGTGTAGACCCAGTTTGTCTGTGATCTCTGCAGCATTCATGGCGTTGGGGAGATCCTGGGGAGAGCAGGTGAACATCATTAATGATCTCGTGTTTTAATCCACTCTTAAAGTTGACATGCTGGACTTTTCTCCAGTATTCCTACCAAAACTCCTGATGAATAAATGGGAGATTAAATGAGATTAAATCCTAATTTAAAGCCAATGAGCTCTTTAATACAGTAAAACCAGTCTTTAGTCTATAGTAGGTAAACACTCCGGGATGGTCTTACCTGTTTATTAGCAAAAACAAGCAGCACGGCGTCTCTGAGCTCGTCCTCAGCAAGCATTCTGGACAACTCCTCCCTCGCCTCATTCACTCGCTCCCTGTCATTGCTGTCCACCACAAAAATAAGCCCTGAAAGCAAAAACACACAAAGTTAATGTGTGAGCAGTGAGCAGATAAAATGTTTGTGTTTCAGCATGTGTCCTGGTTGGAGAGGGCTTTTGAAACCGTTGTGTTAATAATTAACTCCATTCTGAACCGGATGTGGTTTTAAAAACCAAACGTCTTAGGATTTTACTCATGAACTTGAAATGTAAACAAACCTAATCATGGACGATCTGATCTGGTGGGAGTGACCCCAAACACAGACACTATGGAGTCCCAGTATCAGATCACCCCAGTACAGATAAGCGTTACATCACATCACGCTGCAGCTACTAGAAAAATCTATTAAGACAAAACACATACAGCTAAAGTGAAGCCCCTTTTCTGTTGTTTTATGTTGGGAGGAAAAATGAATAAAAACAGTTGATTATTATAAGAGAGAGGCGTTACAATGATGATGACATCTCTGTTAAGCTTGGACTACGTTACTTCCTGATCCTAGTTACTAAGTTTGGGAAATGTTTCATCGCCTGTACACTTCCTCAAAATGAGTTTAAATATTTCAACACCCCAGCAGAAGTTAATAATTCTGTCTTATTGGTAGCCTGTCCTGTACAGTAGCTGGTACTCATTAATGCAGCCTAAGTACCAGCGGCTGGCTGGCTGTGTTAATGACCTTCAGCTGAGAGCAAATGCAGATAAAAACACAAAAGATGCATGACTCAGTCTTTACATAGCAGCTATGTTCACAGTCTGCCTCTGATTTATTATCATAACAATAAGACTGCAGCAAACAGCAACTTTTCAACAGGTGAAGACAGAATTAGTACAAAATCTAAGTATTAATTACTAGAGCTGTAATTCAACGTTGGTGACACTTATGACATCATCAACACATGTAACGTCACACTCAGACTCTCACACAAAAGCAGGAAACACACACAACCAGGACAAAGAGTTCATTAACACACAGCCACATTGGAAGGAAAAACTAAGCATTTCTGCTCTACAGTGCTGTTTTCTGATCAGTTACGTCACAGGACAGGAGGAGTCCCACTTCACCCCGAGAACAGAACAATGCTCTGTGAGTCACTGGTTTGAAACTCATACACACCACTGAGGCAACCTATGGGCAGTAATGCTCAGCAACACACAGCCAATTGAAATAAAGCCCACTCTCTCACCTTGAGTGTTCTGGAAGTAGTGGCGCCACAGCGGCCTGATTTTGTCCTGACCGCCCACATCCCAGACTGTGAAGCTGATGTTCTTGTATTCTACCGTTTCAACGTTAAAACCTGCACACCAGAGGAGAAAAGATGGTGAGATATCAACAGGAAAAGGGGTTTGTAAACAAAACGATCTCAATGCTGCTGAGAGGCAACCTGCAGGACAGTGTTTAAAAAACAATCAGCACACAATTTACAGTGTGTGTTTGTGCGTGCAGACAAGATAGGGTTGAGAAGCCAACATTTGTCTCTTAAAAGGCTGAACACTAGAAAAATGACCCAAACCTGTGCAGGTATTTTAAGACAGTTATTCGTTACTTCTCCAGGGAAGGTCTAAATCATTGGTTGGTCCAGAACTAGCTAAAATTTAAGTTCAAGATTTATTTATTAGGTACAAAAATAATTAGTTATAACATAAAAAACCCTGAAAATAGACAGCCTTCCAACAAGATAAGTAATGAACACTATTGACATGAATAAATAAATCCATACCAATGGTTGGAATGGTGGTGACTATCTCTCCAAGCTTCAGTTTGTACAAGATTGTTGTTTTTCCAGCAGCATCGAGCCCGACCATCAGAATTCTCATCTCTTTTTTGCCAAACAGGCCCTTGAATAAGCTTGCAAATACATTCCCCATGGTGACAAAACTGTAAGAGAAGGAAGCTGTTAAACAGGGCAACGTCTTCAGTTTCAGTGTAACACACACTGGTAGAAAAGGATGGAATGCAGTAAACTTATCTTAAAACAAATTCTACAACCCAACACTCTAAACAACGCTGTTTAAATGTAAAGGTGTTTTTTTGCAGGACCAGAAGAGGGAGCATAATGTATGAACAGAAGTTTTAAGTCAAACAGAAAGGCTCCAGAAAGTATTACACAAAACGCACTACAAGAAGCCAATATGAAAATTATAGGCACATTCAGAAATACATTCATTAGAAGTTATTTATATTGGAGACGAGCTTAAAAAGTCACGAATATGGAAAATAAGACCTCAATTAAATATTTTTTTATGATAAAACTTCTGAGCATCTATTATGCACAGTCGTGTTAAAGCAGAAAACACAAAAGCAGAATTCATCTGAACTGATCATAGAAATAAAACTGGGAATAACAATTTACAGTTTTTCGCCATTGGTTTGGCTCATTTTATGAAACAGAAATTAGATTCTCAAAACTCTGAGATCATTTGGCAAAACACTCTCACAGTTTAGCACAACACTATAGCTCACCTGCAAAAGCTCATATCTCTTCCAAAACTGTTAGGTCAGGCTTCAATATAAATCCCTTTCTCATTTAAACAGTCAGTGTCTCCAAAATGGCAAAGATCCTTCTCAATAGCTTTGGCTCATTTCTCGACACAGATCGGACATTCTCATCATTCTTGGTGCTTTTGTCAAAATAAACCTGGATGGTTGATCACAACAACATGGTTCACCTGCAAAAGCTCATATCTCTCCTAAAACAGTTCACTCATGTGTCAAAACTACTTTCCTTTCTAATCTGAATAGTCAGTGCCCCCAAAATGCATCGTCCCTTTGGCATTGTGTGAGTACTGCCATACAAATGTTTAGATGTTTTGTCACTATGGCAGAGGACCAACAATATACAATGATGTATGATATAAGTATCATAATTGTATAATACAGTAAACTGTGGTTTTCTGTTGAAATTGTTGAAGTCAGATGAAGCAAATACTGATTCTGAAATCAGGTAAAGGAGGTATTGAAACCAAATAAGTGAACTACTGCTTCCTGTGATTACAGGTAAGGTTATAATGAGAGACAACCAGTAGCTGACCTACATTTACATACTGGTACCGCAGCTCCTTCACTCTGTCAGAGTTCCTCTCAAATGGTACCTTGTACATTTGTTTCATTGTCATCTGATGCTTCTTCAAAACCCGCTCTATTGTGGAGATGCTTATTGTGTTTATATTTATAGTCTAGTTTCACCTGACTGTCAATGACTGTCATCAATGTATCACATATTCAAAGAAATTCATATATGGTATTCATGGTACTATGTTCTTGACCAGTTTTGACAATTGAACAGACAGTTGTGCATGCGAGTACTTATACAATGAAATCATGCTGACATGTTTTGGAGAGAATGATCATTGGACTGAGAATCAACTAATCAGTTTAGATCTACAAGATCTATTCATTTGGAAAATGTGCTAAATGTGGGCTAACTGTATAACTGTAGGCTACTTGTACTTAATAATTTGCAAAGATGCACTGAGACAATAGAGACATGTACTAAGGCATTTGCCATTTGATTAAATGAATGAGAAATGCCATTCTGTTGTGAACATTTGCCAAGAGGTTTGGAGGTTTGTCCGTGTTATTTTGAGAATGTAATTTCTGTTTTTAACAAATGAGCCAAACCAATGGAGAAAAACTGTAAAACAAATCACCATGGCCATATATTGTTAATATATGCTGTTTTTACATTTCCCTGGGCAAATATAAAGGTTCCATTTATTCACGTCGATTAAAACTGTAAAAAGAATTCGTCCAAAGTTAAAGGTGCAAATTAGGAGCCCTTTTCAACAGAGTCCGGGTAAAAAGAAAAGTTGAGTTCACGTTCAGTATTTTCGAGCTTTATCTGTTGACTAAAAACCGTAAAATCATCGATCAATTTCTTCTCAATTTACTTTTAAGAAAACAAAACTCTGAATATTTAATCTTAATTCATCATGTAAGACTTAATCACCTGATCCAACTATCTCGTTCACCCGGATTAGCCTAACAGCTAACTACCCTGCTCGATTAGGCCTGTTCCAGATGGTAAACTCTAGCTTGGCGAAGTGTTACAGTGCGTGAAAGTAAACAGCAGCTCGACATCTAATCTAACCTAGTCTAATAAAGGTTTGAGGTTTGTTTAAGAAGGAAACAGTTAACAGAAAACACTGTGTTACGAATTATAACGCAACGAGTAGATCTGAATGTTAGCTTCAGCTAAGCACTGTTAGCTTCACTAAGGGCGGATGCTTTCGGCTAGCTGATAGTGGACAACTATTCGTTCGACGAGAAACGTTCTTAAACAACAAACAGCGACACATTATGAAGACATGTAACGCTGACACAATACGGCAAGTACCAGGGAACCGAAGCTCAGGTCGTTAAAAAAAATCACCATCACTGATCTCAAATCACCCGTTACAGGAACTGATGTCGCGCGCTAGCTACCATTAGCTAACTGCCGCGTCACTGTTAAGCGAACACCATGACGTAATGCTAAACGCCACTCAAACCGAGTCGTTTGAATATAGTAACATCCACCACGCGTTAGGCTATTTAACGGTACAGAAATGAGCGTGTTTCTGGAGTTTGTTACCTCTAAAGAGACAGCTTCTCGATCTTTCCGTTACCTTTCACTGTCACTCCAAAATGGCGTCTTGCGCAACCAGGGAGACACCGGCGTTACGAGTGCATCCCACTATCAAGTTACGGCCAATCATAGCGCCCATGGTGTAAGTGAGAGCCCGCCCTCGTCCTGCGGAGGAGCAATCACAGCGGTGGAAGACCGACGTGTGGAACAGTGCACAAAATGTCGAGGAAGTGAGGCGCACAAGTTGGTCAAGTTTCTGATCAGGAGGTATGGCAGGCCAATGTAACATATAGTCAAACATACCGGTTTTATAAATAATAAACTTTTATCAGCAATATCACACTGTTTAGTCAAATAAGCTTTTAATTTACAATAAACATGTTTTAAATTAAATCTACCGAAAACAACATCAATTAAAGTAAAAAAAAATCCCCAAAACAGAAAATAAATTTTAAGATGCCTGAAAATGTTAAATGGTCATTTTTACATTTGAAGCCCCTTGTGAGTTTCTTGTAATGAAATTTCTTTACCAAATATCTGCATTGCTTATCCCAGATATGATGTCAAAACAGTCAATGCATGTGAATGGGAAAATGGATGATTCTTTATTAACTGTTTGTTTGATAGCCAACACCCTGACCCTAACGACCTAACTCTTTCAACCCAAAAAGGTGCTATTGGGGCACATAAGCACTAGGGGTGCACCAATTGCAGTTTTTGACTGATCACCAATCTTGAGAAAAACCTGACTTGCCGATACCAATTTTGTCTTAACTAAAAGCAGATTATGTCAATGTTTCAATTATCTTTTATTGAGAAAACCAATATGAATACTCACAAAACAACACCAGTTTCAACTGGACATGAGGTAATGTTCTCAACATCAGCGTTGCTGTTTGAACTACAAAATCATATTTGTTCCTTTAGACTTTCATTTTTCTAATTTTGAAAACAAAATTTTTGTACCTGTTTTGACACACTTGTCCAAAAAATGTTCTATAGCAATGTTTTGCTTTAACATTAACTAGGGGTGCACCGATTGCAGTTTTTGGCTGATCACCGATCTTGAGAAAAACCTGAGACCGAGGCCGATAGATTGGTCGGCCGATTTTTCGGTGCACGTGCACCCCTAATAAGCACACTTCTTTCCCTTGGGTAAACCCTAACATAGGTTGAGGGTCAACAATAAGCCCCCTCGGGTCTTCACCTTTCACCTAGAGTAACTCCAGTGAAGAAGAGAGTCCAACCCCTCTCTAGGACTTGGGTTCTAGAGCTAATGCTACGTGTAGAGATGAGTCCAACTATATCCAGCCAGTACTGCTCAACCACTTCCACAAACCCCAGCTCCTTCCTTGTCTATCCATGTCCAAAACATTCAGGATCAGACTGCTAGCGCTCCCCAACACACTATCATCATGCTCTTCTTGCAGGTGTTGGTGGGGGGCATGGTGAGGGAATGGCAGCTTCACCTGGAGGTTGTGATTCAGATCTGAGAGAGGTTCGGCATGGTGGAGGTGGACCTGTTTTCCTTGAGGGCAAACACACTGCTGATGGTGGCTCCGCTCTGGCTCCCCATCAGACAAGACCTTCTGTCTCGAGCGGAAGGCGAGGTGCTGCATCCTCATCCGGACTTGTGGAGACTGCATTTTTACCTGTTGAAAGGTCCAACCAACTAACTGGCTAGGGGTTTTACTCCAGCAATGATAGCCACAATTCAGAGCTCGAGAGCATTCTCCAATAGGGGCTTGTATGCTGATAAGTGGAGGGCTTTTGAGCAGTGGTATCTGGCCAGAACCATGGTTCCTTCGTATAGCTCTATTGTTGTCGTTCTGTTTCTGCAGGAGTTGCTGAACAAGGGCTGATCCTTTTCTTTAAAAAATTAGCTGGCAGCCATTTCTGCTTGCCACAAGACTTTTAATGGGGTTACTCCTGGTGCTCTCCCTTTAGTTGTGCGGTTTTTGAAAGGGATTCGAGCAAACTGAGACCTGTTATTAGGCCTTCTGTCCCTTATTGGGACTTGATAATGGTGCTGGAAGCCCTTTGTGGCCCTCCATTTGAGCCCATTGAGTCCGGTGACGTGAAGTTTCCTTCTTGTAAGACGACAACCGCTCTCGGCCCTGGTCTCGGCTAAGGGGGTGGGTAATCTTCGTGCACACTCTGTGCACCCTTCATGCCTGAAATTTTTGCCAGAGGGGTCTAAGGTCACCTTGCGTTCAATTGCGGCATATCTGCCCAAGGTCATCCCGCTGGAATACGGTTCTATGACCATAGAGCTTTCGGGCTCATTCTTCTTTTGGCTCTGAGGAGCAGAGGAGGTTTGATTGTTTGTACCCGGTTCATGCTCTTAGGGTTTATGTGAGCCGCACTCAGATTTTCTGATTGTCTGATCTGTTTTTGTGTTTTGCCAAACCTTCCAAGGGTAAGGCTTTGTTGAAGCAGAGACTTTCCTGTTGAATTATGCTAGAGGCGTGGCTACTTCATAGGCGCTGTTCAGAGGGGTTTCGATTGGTGACATATGTTCACCTGCTAGCTGGGCTTCACCACACTTTTTTGTGTGATTTTACCATTTGAGTGTGACAGCCCTTTTGGTGGCTTATTCGGTTCTTTCTGTAGGTCTGAGTTTGCTGTCTTAGATTGTGTTCTCAGCCCAGGTTTGATAGCTGCTCATGGGGTGTTTTTATATGTCCCATAGTACCTGCGTTGTATTAAGTGAATTGACTGAAAGGGAACGTTAGGTTATGCATTTAACCACTGTTCCCTGAAGGAGAGGAACGAGGTACAACACAGGGTTGTCCCGTTCACAGTCTAGCTCAGTGAAAAATGGCGGCGATGCTGGGAGGGGGGTGGGGCCAGGGGCTGACTGGGTCGATAATTCAGCCCTGGAATATCTCTGTCTGTCCGGCCATGTGCATTAGCGGGTTTCCAGAACTCACAGATGGCCAGTCTGCCCCTGGGTGAGGCCACAACCTGACGTCACACACATTTGCCTTTACAGGCGTGATTAGATGCATCTTCAGCCAGGCCTCATTTGTACCTCGTTCCTCTCCTTCAGAGAACAGGGGTTATATGCATAACCTAATGTTTTTGCTTTTCTATTTTAGCACTGGTTTTTTAAACAAGAAAAACTTTTGTTTGCTAGTACTGATGGTTAGCTTCACATTACTATAACACAGACCTTTAATCACGAAGTGATTTACTTCTGCATTAGTGTTTAAAAGTTCACAATAGGATGTTCTGACAAATAAAAAGAATGAGACAAAAATTAAGGTCTACAAACACAAAGACAGAACAAAGTTTAGATAATGATTCTCTTATTGAGAAATAGTCAGAAATGCTCAAGTTTTAATTTAAAAAGATTCCTATGAAATGTACATCTTAAAACACACCAGGTTACACAGAAACTTTTAGTTGCGAACATGATTGTGGCAGAGGAGTTAAGCGTCTGTTGTGTTGTTGTGTCCTTGGACAACACACTTTAACCCACACTGACTGCTGGTGGTGCTCGGAGGGACTGGTGGAGTCTGTGCTCGGCCGCCTCACCTCCATCAGCGCGCCCCAGAGCAGCTGTGGCTACATTGTAGCTCATCACCACCAGGGTGTGAATGGTCGAATGATTGATTGTGTTGTAAAATTCCTTGGGGGATTTAGGACTCTAGAAGGCGCTATATCAAAAACAGGATTTAAGGATTTTCTTCTGTAGGAGGATGGAAAATTAAAAAACTAACAATACAGTCATTTTTTAAAAAGCCAAAGCACGTTTAAAGATTCCACACAAAGCAATACAATATTTTGAGTTTGACTGATTTAGCCGCTTCCCTGCTCCAACACACTTCTGTTCAGCAGCTCATCAGGCGCTGCTGAAGCCTGTTAATCAGCTGCTGATTAAAATCAGGAAACCACCAAAACATGCTGCATAGTGACCCCCAGGACCCTGATCTAAACCATTCTAGAGTAAAAACTAGACTTTCAGCATATCTGTTAATGTTAGAGGTCAAAGGTCAAACTGGTTGGACGTTACAAAAAAGACTTTAGAAACTCTACAAACAGCTCAAAATGCAGAACTAGTCTGAGCAGTTTCACAAACAAACAACAGGTTTTATTTCCATTTTAAGACCAGAAATCCGAGGCTGTCGTTTGGAAACGTGAAGCCTGATCTGATGAATCTCCTCCTCTGCTGAGTCAGCAGACGGCTGTTCAAACAGCTTGAATCAGGAGACCAACAAGGCCCCGCTCCAGAGCTGCTGGATGTGCTCTAATCTGAGGAATGTTTTCTCCTCCAACAGCCAGCAGCTAAATGTCTGAAACACATCGGAGGATTTCTGCTGTTTACCTTCTCCTCCTGCAGAAGCACCAAACTGGTTCCATGTGGATAAACCATAAAATCCAGTCCTACATGTTGATCCTGAGAGTAGTTTGCTGTTTGTCACTGAGTCTGGTGCGTTTATGTGCTTCAGGCTTTAGGAAAAACAACAACAACAACAAGGATTTCTAGAAGAATTTCTTCTAAAATGAGCAGCACCAGAAACCGTCTCATTCCCGGAGCTCCAGTCTGCCGTCTCGGATCCTCCACCTCCAGCGCTGACATCTGTCTGGAGCAGGAACACAACGGAACCACAAACCAGACTCCTCTATCTGTTCTTCAAAGGACACCATCTTTCTATCCAGAGTCTCCAAACTGAAGGCTTTTCCTGACATCTGAGAGACAGGTGGGAGGATTTAGGATCAAATCAAACTAAAGCGTGTCATCAGCACAGAGCAACAAACTGTCGGCTCAAGATTTAGTTCTTATTAATTAAATGTTCTTAATAATTTAAAGCCAAGTTTCACCACTATTAGAGTCAAAATAGAGATATTGTTCAGTAGCCTAATTAAAACAAATTGAGGCAGAACAACAGAAAGTCGTCAGTAAATCAGTATTTAAAGGGACATTTCAGATTTTTCTGTATTTTTTTATTATACCTGTCAGAAAAATCAACCACACTGAATTCCTCACAGGTCACTGTGATCCCCCCACCTCCATACCTGATCACTGATTCCTATGGCAACGTGACCCACTTTGACCCGGCGATGTTCTCGGATCCTCAGACAGTCCCCCTGAGTGTTCTCGATCCAGATGTCAACCCCTGGAAAAGGCCAGAGATGTTTTATTGACCTTCTCTCTAACAGTCGGACCGAGAAGGACTCCTGGTTTTACCCTCAAAGCAGCATGAGGACGTCTGATTGGCTGACATTAACCACTCCACGTGTGCGCCTGCTTGACTGTTGCAGGAAGAGAAGACCCCAGAGCTGAGGTCATCAGAGGAATGATCTGAATCCTAAAGAGGAGCAGCAATCTGACGTTAGGAGGGTTGAGATCCTCACAGCCTTCCTCCCACTCACCCTGTGTCCTTACCGTCTCGGATTTGTTGATTTGTGAGGAGTCGGAGCAGCTTAAACAGGACGGTGGCTCGTCCCGAGGCTCTGGGGACGGAGTCTGAAATGTGGTGCCTAGAGGTACATCTGAGGACATGTTGTCATCTTATTACATTTAAAACAAAAGCATCTTCACAATCATCATTAACTATCACTGACTGGTAAAAGTTTACATGATGAGATTTATGATGTAAAAGCTCCTTAAACCCTCCAAGGACCGATGGAGAAAACCTTTCACCAGTTTTGGGTTTATCTAACTAAAACTAAAATAATTACCTGCTGAGTTTCTACAACTCACCTTCTCTGAGGTCTTCCAGCTCTGCCTCAGATCCCCATGAAACTTCATCCATCTGCAAACCTTTCTGCAGCAAAGGGAAAACACCTCTGAGAGCACGGAGATACTCTGTGGAGGCAGAGGAGTCACAGTCTTCATCCTCCTCCCAGTCTCCTTCGTAGTTTTTATCGGTTTTCCGACAGATCTCTTGAACATTCTCCTCCTCTCCCATGTAAATATCCACATCTGATTCAGAACCGGACTCCCAGTCCACTTGGTCCCGAAGTGACCTAGGACAGGAGTCCCATTCTCTGGTTAAAGGGTCCATCTCAGACTCCAGATCTGAGGTGTCACCATCCCACTCATCACTGTCCTGGTCCACTGCCTGAGTTCTCCAGGGGCTGACCCAGAACACGTCTGGAGCTGAGACGGCTGATGATGTTGGTTTATCCCGAGCATCAGAGCTGTGTTTCTGTGATCCGTACAACCTCTGACAGGTGGATTTGATGGAAGATGGACTCAGACCTCCAACTAAGAGGAAAACATGCAGATGAATGATGCTTTTTTGGGCAAAGACCTCAGTGGCTGTTGTCTAAATGTCTTTTATAATTGTACAAACTTTGTCCAGTATAAAATAAGATAAAATACATAAAAGATAAATAAAAGTATCATAAAATATTTTAAAGATAAAACACATAAAAGTCACAGTCAAAACTTAACAAACATGTAGGGGTCTAATCTAATGTTTCCAATAAGATGTATGTCTGGTGTCACTAAATGTTGTTTAATCAGTTTCTAACGTGTGTTTCAAAGCTGAGTTTTCTACACTGACTGTATCCTGGAGATGCTGAACATCTCCTGCCATAAATCTGCATCAGAGTCATTGAAATATAGAGGAAATGTATTTAATCCTCTGGGGACTCAACTGGGTCTTTGAGGAGCGTCTAGACTGACCTCTAATGCTGACGTGTTCTCCTGTCTGAGGTCTGAGTTTGTGTCCCCACCTGCTCTGAGGGCTTTGGTGGTCCTCCTCCTGAGCTCCTGTGCTGATGCTCGTCTGTCTGGGTTCTTCTGGAGTCCAGCTTTGAACACTTTAGCTGTGAAGTTGTTACAGGTGGACGGCACCTCCCACAAAGGTGGAGGCCCGTTTACAATCTGAAAAAACAAGAAACATACATATATATAGATTGTTTTTATTTATACGTTTGTCCAACACAGAGAAGTGAGAGTGAAAGAGACGTTCTGACATGGAGACACAGTGGATGGGAGAAGTGACGGATCCATGGCTGACAGCCATTGAGCATGTGCAGCAGCATGCAGCAGCTGCTCCACACGTCAGCTTTGGTACAGGCCGGATCCCCTCGGGCCACCTCGGGGGCCATGTGGGTCTCTGTGCCGGGGAAGGCAGCTCCTACAAAATAAAACTCTAATAATTACTGATCACTTCTTTGAATAGCAGTTCTGCTGAGCAGTGTCTTTTTTTTTTTTTTATCAGAGCTCTTCTTGTACCAAAGGAACAAATCACAAATGTTTGTGATCTGTATGGAAGTCTAGCAAGAGAAGACATTCTGATGTTCCAGATAGTTTCATTGATTCCTGGATGTTGCTGAGGTGTGAGGTTTCATGGTTGGTCTGATTCTGTCAGTAGTTTTCCTGGACTGTTCATTTGCAGATATTTGAGCATGAACTCACCTCTGAAAGCCTTGGAGCTCCATCTGTTGCCATCCAACATCTCTGAGAGACCAAAGTCACAGAGGAATGTGTCTCTGCCGTCTGCAGACAGCAGCACATTCTCCACTGGAATGAAATCAACATACAGATTTAGAGGAGAGTCTGTGGTTCGACAAGATGCTTTAAATCTTCTGCAGCTGTAGCTAACTAAAACTAAAACATCTCAACTCTCCAAACATCAAGTGTTCTCCTCCACCTTTTCATAGCTGGTTGGTTTGGATCATGAGGGTTTAGAGGTTATTTCTGATAATCTTAAATCTCTCATTGCTGCAGCCTGCAGGAATAAACAGCTCAACGTTTGCTGTTAGCACAGAAAAACTAAACCATCATCAGACTGAACAAAACTTAAATCATTAGTTTGTGTTCTTAGTTCACTGACAGTAAAACATTTTACTTTATATAATAAATACAGAACCTTATGTGGAGGACGTTTAAGGGTTTACTTTAGTATTTTCACTCACAATAATGTCAGACAGCTGATTTCTGTTATGAAATTAGATTTTGTAGTTCAAACACACAAATGAACTAAAGAGCCCACCTTTCACGTCCAGGTGAAGCACCTTTCTGTGGTGCAGGTGCTCCAGTGCCCCCAGTGTCTGGTGAAGGTAATGCAGGGCCAGGTCTTCAGGCAGGCAGCTCATCTCCTTCAGAACCTGGCCCAAACAAGCTGAAGAGGTTTGGAGTGTTGGATTCATCTGGTTTCAGGCTACTGGGACAGTTTATTAAAGGGTTCAGTTTACCTGGTTTCAGGTCCATGAAGAGAACGACGTTTAGTCCATCTCTCACAGCTCCAAACAGCTCGACAACACGAGGAGAGTTCAGGGCGCTCCACGTTCTCACCTCCTCTACGCTGAAGTGACCCAGAGGGATCTGAGGTCGACCAGAGCGTCAGATCAGTTCAACAAAATCACTTCAGGTCTAAAATGTCCCTCTGAGTGAACGTTTTTCTCACCCTTTTAGCAGCACATTTAAAGCCGGTGTGTTCGTCCTGGACACAGAACACGTCTCCGTAGGAGCCGTTCTGGATGTGATGGAGAACCCTGTACTCCTCTCCCTCCCTGTACTGGTAACAGGCACTGGGCTGGAGCAGCTAGAAGAACCAGATGAAAACACACCATGAAATGGGAAGAAAGTCAAAACAAAAAGAGAAGTCAGAGGTGTTTAGTGAAGAAAAAATCTCAGAACCAGTTCACTGGAACTAGATGGTTCCTGATAGTTTTTGTCCCAAACTGGGTTCAAACCTTGGGCGTAAACATGCAAAAGTTTTCATTTTTATTGACCCAACAAGGAGCCGTACAGGAAAATACGGACCTTTAACAGTAAAGCAGCAAGAGGGGCGTGTTAAACACAGACCTGCTGACATTAAGTCCTTACATGATGAAATAGGAGTCCTTCGTTTGCAGGTTTAATTGTCTTCCAGCCATCCAGAATCTGTTCCACTGAATCTCTGAATGAAGCTGAAACAAACAGCTTTGGGATCTGAGTCACTCTGCCTCTTAACTCCTCAGAGTCAGGCTCAGAACCAGAACTACAGGTCCTCTGGGACGAGTTCACGCTGCTCAGTGAAGAGTCTGAAACTCCCTGCAGACTAGAGTCAGAATCCCACTCTGCCTGATGGGATGCGTTAAATCCAGAGACGTTCATCAGGTCGAAGGTCAGACCTGACACGTTTGTTTGGGCTCCAGGCAGGGCAGTATCAGCACAGCAAGACGAGTCCGATTTGTCCTCATGAGTAATGATGGACTCGCAGTCAGAACTTCTGCTGTCATCAGATGTATGGTCCGACTGCAGGCAGTTGCCATGGCAGCAGGAGTCTGTAAACTGAGGAGGAGGTGGGATGATCTCAGAGGATGATGTCATCCTCAACCAATCAATCTCCTGGACCCACAGACCCTGGATGACAGGAGGTTCTCCTCCATCCTTCAGCCTCTTCTGTCTGCTTCGAGTCTTCCTGCGTTGCTTTCTGTGGAGCTGCTGATGTAAACGTTCGTTCCAGGCTGCCTCCTCCTCCTCCTCCTCATCACTGACAAGGGAGGCGTCCTCACTTAGAGGTCTGTAGACAGAAAGGAACATAAAAATGTGACATCAGCTCTTCCTGAGCTTCTCTGTAACTCTGCAGCAGGATGTTTCTCAGCCCTGAGAAATGCTTTGTCATTATAAAATATTGATTACCACCCAACAAAAACAACAACAACAACATTATTATTAATAATAATAATAATAATAATAATAATTGCTGTTAAGATGTGTTAACCTTTTCCACCACTATGTGTCGCTGCAGTAACATATAATTTCATTTTCTCTTCAACTCTGCAGGATTAAAGAGCCCAAACTAAGTTTATTGCACTGTGGGTAAGTGGCGTACACGTGCATTTAAACAACAACAATCTGATTCTTTCTGGCTGCAGGATGAGTTTGTCTCCTGGCATAAACACAAAAGTTTATAGGTTTAATGTTATTGAAGTTTGACTCCATTTAATCTGAATAATCTGGATTGTTGTGAGTGTCACAGACCAGGTGGGAGGGCTTCTCACCTGGTCACAGAAGGATGTTTTACCTGAGCTGTTGGAGGAACTGAGATCTGGATCCAAGTCGCTGAGTGTTGGAGGGGCTGAACTCCTGGAAATCTTCTCCTGGAAAATTAGAAAGTTTATATTTGTGAGAGATGTTTAATATCTATTTCTTCCCAAAAAGTGACAGAAAACTCTTTTTTCTCTTTGGGCGTTTCCCCTTCAGGAGTCTCCACAGAGAATCATCTGTCTCCATCTGGTCCTGTTTCCTGCATCCTCCCCTTCATGTCCTCAGTCACCATCCATAAATCTCCTTATTGGCCTTTCTCAGAACCTCAGCATCCTTCTACCTATGTAGTCATTGTCTCTCCTCAGGACATCTCCATCTGTCCTCTCTGACCCTAAAACATCTAACATGAGCTGTTCTTCTGATGGACTCACTCCTGATTGTTTCCATCCTCGTCACTCGCAGCTCTGCAGCCTCCAGTTTTGCCTCCTGTCTTTTCCTCGTGGACACGTCTCTAAACCAGACTACATGGCTGCTCTCACTACTGTCTTCTACACCTGAAATCCTTTAACCACCCATCACACCTGACTCTTTTCTCCACTCATTCCAACCTGCTTCACACGTTTCCTGACCTCTTCTCTGTTGTTTTGTACCTCAGATCCAAAGTACAAAGTCCTCTACCTCCTTTACTTCTACTCCCTGTAACATCAGAATCTGACAGAAACACAAATCCTAGATTGTTATCCATCACCCACAGACTGAAACACTTATTTTTCTGCAGCGCTGAATGGCAATTAGTTTGACTCATCAGAACTTTATGAAGTTTATACATTTCAGATTTCCACCTGTTTTCCTCTCATTTAAACGTTTCCCAGAAAAAACATTGGTTACCTCTGAAAACTCTATAATAACAAGTTTGTTGATTTTTAGAAAAAGTTTTTAAAATATGTCAGTAGACCAGTTTGATGTTCTTACGTTCAGCTTGAGCCACGATGGACAAGCTGGGGTCCTGTTGGGTCATCACAGGTGTGGCGGTACCGAGCTGCATGACTCGGGTCAGGTGGGGACTGATGGTTTGGACCAGAGGGTCCGTCTCCTCCTCACGTCTCAGGCTGCTGGTTCCTTTAACCAGCGAGGAAAGTTCTGACCCGTGGGTCAGGAAGACGACCGAAGAGTTGGTGTCAAACATCTGAGGGATGGACATGTCTCTGTCAGAGGACATTGAGCTGATGACACCTGGGGGAGGACAGCAGCTGTTTGTAACATTTACATATATTTCTGATTAAAAGAGGTGAAGCTTTATTGACTTTTAACGTTTTTATATTTTGTTATATTATCATGTCTGTTTTTACCTTCCTGTGCAGCATTCTAACCAAAGACAGTGTTTATAAAAGTGAAACACAAAGAATTAAATTATAAAATAAAAACACTAAATAAAAATGAATGGAATAACTACAATAAAAGACAAAATAAGAGAATTAATAAAGTATGGTTAAGAAAAAAAATTTAACAAGTCCATGAAAATGATCAATTTATTGCATTAAAAGTACTTTTTTTTAGGATTTTAATATTTTATCTGGTTTTATTAATTTAGTCATTTTCAGGTCTTGTGAGCATTAATGCCATTTGTACAATAATAAATCCCTAAATTAGTCTTATTTGAGTTTAGGTCTTATTTCATTTATTAAAGGGGGTTTCCATCTTTAACTGTTTAACTCCCACAGTATTCCAGCTCGTCGTTCCTGCAGTGGGAGCAGGTTGGGACCTGGCAGCGCTCTCATGTTGGTGTTTGGGAGGCGAGAACGAAAAGACACCAGTTAGACGAGTAAAAATAGATCCAACACATTTCTGCCTTCAAACCCAGCAGCTGTCAGAGGTCCTCTGCTACAGAGTTCACCATGGTGACAGCAAACTCTGGAGATCAACACACACACACACACACACACACACACACACACACACACACACACACACACACTTTCACTCAAATACTCACGCTCTCACATTCACTCACTTATTCACACACTTTCACTGTCACTCACATACACACACACACTCTCTCTCACACACATACACACACACACACTGTCCGATCTCTAAAACTAACGCTCTAAAGACTAAATTAAAATATTTAATCTTTCACAATCTGCTGAATATTAAAGATTCAGAAGAAAGTCACACATAAACACACACAGAGAGAGAGAGACATAAAGCAAATCTTTACAGAGTCAAACATAAATGTGACTTTACCTCTGAGAGTCTCTGCTGCTGATTCAGATCAGATCCAAACAGGTCTGTGAGGTTGAGTCTCCTGTTGGTCAATATCAGCTTCCTGTCGGCTTTCTGCCCCCTCAGGCTCATCTGATTGGCCCTCGTGTGTTTGAGTTTTGACCCCCCCCTCCTCCACACACACAAACACACACACACACACACACACACACACACACACACACACACACACACACACACACACACACACACACACACACCTGCAGCCTCCACACCATACAGATGAACTCTGCTTTAGCCAGAGGAAAAAGACTGACCAGACTCAAACTCAAACTGATGTAATCTGATTACAGAGATTAAAACTGATTTGTTTTAGGTTTAGGTTCAAGATTTCATCATCAGAACTTGGGTTAGATACATAGTTTAAATTTTGGGTTGCATGGTGGTACAGCTGGCAGGACCGTTACCTCACAGAAATAAGGTCACAGGTTTGAATCCCAGCTGTGACCTTACTGCATGTAGTTATCACGTTCTCCTGCATGTGTGGGTTTCCTCCCACAGACCTAAAACATCCATGTTAAACTGAGTGACTCTAAGTTGTCCCTATGTGAGTGTGTGAATGTTTGTCCATATGTCCCCGACAAGAGACCTGTCCAGGGTGTCCCTAGATCATTAGAGTTAAAAGATTATATGTAAGTGATCAGTAGTGCCTCTGCAGACACATCAGCTGTCTGAGCAGTTCACAGGATTCCTGCAGGAATGGGAGGGGGGGTCCCCTTTCCCTGGCAACATGTGAATGAGACCAGGAGAGAACCAATAGTGGGGCTGCAGACATTTTCCTCCCACACCAGAGGATTTCTGGTTACTGGGGTTTCCTCTGCTGTTGCAGGGTGGAGTCGACTAAACATGGATCCGATAAGCTTCCTGCAGGATGTTCCAGCTCCTGTTGGTGTTTTCACACCATGACAAGTCTTAGTGAAAGCTTTAGAATAAGGAGAACAAACAAACCTGATTACATGCTGGTGGTGCCTGTCTACAGCAGCCTCGCCTCTGTCAGTGTGCCCCAGGGCAGCTGTGGCTACGATGTAGCTCATCACCACCAGGGTGTGAATGTGCGTGTGTGTGAATGGCTGTAGCGTAAAGCACTTTGGAGTCTCGGACTCAGAAAGGCGCTATAGAAGTATAGGTTATCATTCTTCGTCCTTCTCTGCCTAAGTAAGATTAGTACCTACCTACACTGTGTAGTAGCTGCTTCTCTAATTATTGCCACTTTTTATATTAATTATTTTATCATGAGTATTTTTATTACTTCCTATATTTGCTTATCTCTAATTGTTTATCTTTCTTTTTGCACCAAGTACCACAGCAATTTCCTAATGTTGTGATTTCTCACACATATGGCAATAAAAACCTGATTCTGATCCTAAAGAATCTCAATCTGACCTGTTTTTTTTTGAAATTTTAGCAATGTTTTATGAAAAATATCAAAACTTTCCCTTTTGTTGATCCTCCCAACGTTTCTAGAATGAACAAGAATTCTGATCTCTGAGCATTCACATGAAGACCCTCAAGACTCAAACTATTTACTATGGGTTTTATTTGACTCAGATGTCAGATCTGGGACCCACCCTGAGATCCCATAATGTTTATAAACATAGCCTGGATTTGAGTGGGAGACTTTTGGGCTCGTGTCTCTGGCTGAACTCTGACATCTGTGTTTTAAAACACGGGGAAGTAAAAGTGAACAGATCCATGTTTAATCCTGAGCTGGTGTGTCTGCCTGCCTCCACTAGGGGGCAGAAGGCCCAACAATTCTTCACCCTGATGCAAAATGATGACTCTCCCACAGCTGCCACTCCTCTCAGTCATCTCCTGTTTACTGTGGTCGTCATAGCAACTCTCTGACGAAGACGTAAAAGGTTCCAGAGGAAGTGTGTGGGCCTGTTGCTGTGCAGGATGACTTCATGGAAATCATTTATCACCAGGAGGCTTTGAAGAACTTTATTTTGGCTTTGAGATGAAATGTTCCTTTAAAAATATCCAAACATGAACTTTATAGAGATTTAAAGATACAAAACACCATAAAACATCACAATGTTCATATACAGGAGTGAAACCAACAAAGTCAAGAATAAACCGAATAAAGTTAATTAACATTATTACGCAGCTAAATATGATTCTTTTATCTGTTTTGTTTTATTTACCTTTACTTCTGTGATTAACTCACTAAACTTTATATTGATCTGCATTTTTACAGAAAAACAAATCAGTAATCAGTCATTGTGTGCTCTGAGCTCTGAGTCCAGAACTTTCCTCAGAGACAGTGGAGCTGGTTACTGGGCCACCTGATGTCTCCATGCAGTTTCTCAATTTTACACTTCTTAGAAGAGTTCTGTCTAAAGATAATTAATAAATGTAATCCTAAGAAAATGAGTGCACTAAAGACAAAAGTGAAATACAAGAAAATGTAAAAGGAAAAAAAAAGCTAAAATTAGCTTGAGTTAAGGAAATGAAAGAAAACTATTCTATATTTAGTGAAGCTAGAAGTTAACAGACTTTACGTATTTGTTCTTACTTGGTTGGTTTCAGTCTTCTGTGACCGAGCTTCTAAACTAAGCCAAGCTGAAATGTTTTTATCGTAATTTCTTTACAAACTTTTAAAAAAGCAAATTAACAATTTCAGACAAAAAAAATCTAAAATCAAAACATTGAAAAGGGCAGAAAATGTTTCACTGTTAATATTTCATCTCCTGAGTCCGAGCTGTTTAACAGAAATCTACACAGGTGAAAGAGAACAAGGTGTAGTTTTTAACTCACGCAAATAAACTGTTCTGTTGGTGAAAAGCACAAATATCTGAAACGACCGAGTTCTTCAGACTCCAGCAGAAACGACTCAAAGGCACAGGATGATCTCACCTCCATCACTCCGTTTCCTCTCATCGAGTTAAAAACTAAACAGCTGATCAGACACAAATCAAGTTCTACTGAGAGTAGCCATCAGGTCAGGAATCACAGCTCCACAAAAACTGAGTTGGTAGTTTGATTCCCTTTAGTTCTGCCTTAAAGCTCCACTAATAATAAACCAAAAATTAAATATTCTATCTAAAAACCTCTAACCTTTTCTGTATTTGTGGGGGGGCTATTCAGATTAAAACCTGTGTTTTTTATTATCAGCTGTAATCCTGCAGCTGTGAAATCAAAAGGCTGTACCTGAACTCTAAATGCTGTTCATGGTGCAGCCCTTTGGATGGGTCCCTCCTCCTGTAGGAGGGCTTCAAACACTCAGGACAGGTTTTAAAAGTTCAGGAGTTGATTCAATTATTTACAACTCTGAATTGAAATGATTAGAGAAATGTTACTGAATGAGAAGCTGTCAAATCAAAGTCAAACAACCCTTTCTGAGCTCATGAAATAGTTTTACCCTTAATTCGATTTTCTTCTCTGATCTTCACACCTAAAAACAAAAACTATAAAAACAGTGAACGGACCTCAGAGGAATCCAACAGGAAGAATTCCTCTGTCTTTGAGGATTAAAAGCCCAGAGGGATAAAGTCTCTGTTTCTGCCCCAGGTCCAGGTCTGGGTCTGGGTGCAGCCTCCAGCCTTCAGGTCACAGGAGAAGCCAACAGGACAGCAGTGCTTTGAGTCGGAGCAGCAGACGGCCTGATGAGGAAACATCAGTCAGTGAAAACAGCTGCTGGTTTTAACGGGGCAGAAATCTGAGAAAAATAAAAACGCTCCGATGGGAAATTGACTAATTAGAAATCCTTTAAGGCCCTCTGGTTTTGGACTCCACCTGGTCCAGGTCTATGTGGTCTGACTAGGTCAAGGGTAGGCAATCCTGGTCCTGCATGGCCGCTATCCAGTACGGTTTAGTTGTTTCTCTGTTCCAACACACCTGATATTAATCAGTGGGTGATAAACAGGCTTCTGCAGAGCTTGATGATCTGCTGAACAGGTGATTCAACCACTGAATCAGGTGTGCTAAAGCAGGGAAACTACTAAAACATGCTGGATAGTGGCCCTCCAGGACCAGGACTGCATACCTCTGGACTAGGTGAACATACCTTGTGAGTCGGGCAGCAGCTCCACTCTGTGTCTGAGACCTTGCAGCAGGTTTCTTGTTTGGAGCAGTGAAACACCCCCGTGCTGTCACATGATACGTCTCCATCGTCCTCGGCCTCCCTTGGTTTGGACTGGACCACTTCACTCTGAGGGAGGGAGGCGAGGACTAGAGAGTCGACCTTCTTCTCACATGTTCCTGTCTTCATGTTGCAGCTGTATCCCTGAGGACAGCAGTGTTCATGGTCGTCACAGCAAACCGCCTGAAAAGAAACGTCAACCAGATGTTTTTAGTAAAGCAGAACTCCACACCTGGGTGTGGGTTCTAATGAGTGTTGTGTTGTTCAGACCTTCACCAGGGGGCAGCAGCCCCACTCTCCACTCTGCAGCCTGCAGCAGGTTGTCCCTGAAGCGCAGCTGCTTTTGTCGTCACATTTAACGTCGCTCACGTCCCTCAGCTCAGTCCGAGCACTCAGTTTGGTAAACCAGGTGATGGTGTGAGGACCCCTGGAGCAGGAGGACCGGTGGGGCTCACAGGTGTGTCCGCTGGGGCAGCAGTGGTTCCCATCTTCACAGCACACAGCCTGATGGAGAACAAGTGGACATCTGAGCATCCTGGTGCTTTATCTTACAGAACCAGGAGGGGAGCAGACTGACCTGTGGCAGTGGGCAGCAGCCCCACTTGTGCATTTTCTCCATGAAGCAGCAGGTGGTGTCTTTGGGGCAGCTGGTCTGAGCGTCACATGTGATCCTGTCAGACGGAGCTTGACTGGAATCAACCCAACTGGGCTTGTTTTTCTGACCAGGGACCTTCTGAAACCACGGAACACTGAGGTGTCCGGCTCTGTCACAGCTCTGCTTGGCCACGTTGCACTGAAAGCTTCTGGGACAGCAGTGCTGCTGATCACTGCAGCACACAGCCTGGAACCAACAGGACGCTATTTTACCCACTGATCAGACAAACCAGGTGGTTTCAGTGACTGATGGAACAAATATAACACGGTTCTGTTGGGTTGTAAAGTCTAAATGTAAAAAATAAATCTAGTTTACTAATAGTATCAGTTATAAACAAACAGCGTGCAGGAGCAGATGAAGAGTTCACCAAGAACAAACACCTCCAGCTGTTAGTGTCAGCAGACGTTTACCCATAATGCCATGTAACTGTCAGGGTTCTGACCTGAGGCAGCGGGCAGCAGGCCCACAGTCCAGACTCCTTCTTACAGCAGGTGTTTCCTCTGGGACACCGCGTCTGCTCGTCACACGTCTCTTCCCGCTGCTCCAGGCTCAGAGCGGCCACTTTGGTCAGCCAGGGGAGCCTCAGAGGGAACCCAGATGGGTCATCGCAGGTTTTAGCCTCTAGGTTACAGATGGAGCCGTGGGGGCAGCAGTGAAGGTGGTCTTCACAGCAAACAGCCTGCAGGGGAAATAGGGTTAGTTAGGGCTGACTCGTCTGGATTAAACTGTGGGAATTAACCACGACTAAAGGATAGCATGTTTCAGGATGACAGTTGGGTGGAGGTGGAGCTACAGGCGGTGTTAGTGAGTGAACCAGAACCTGAGCTAGAGGACAGCAGGCCCATCCTCCTCCTGCAGATTTACAGCAGGTGTTTCCATCAGCGCAGGCCACCGAGTCGTTACAGGGAACAACTGGAACACAAACACAAACCTGGTCGATTAAAGCGTGTTTAGTAAATCTCTGAGACTCTGGTAGCATCCAGTGGGATTTCCTCCCTCACATAAAGCAACCAGGCCACAGGGTTCTGGTACAATCACTGCTGCCTCACTCACTTATTCATCTCTAACTCTTTATTCATCAGTAGGAGAAAAACAACATTTTTCTGTTGATTATAAAAAGTTAGTAACTGTCAAAAGAGCTTTGTAAGCCAAACACCCTGAGACACTCTGATGGGTAGGACTGATTTCTCATTTAAATAAGGTAGGTTTAAAGTTTTAGGTGAAGAAAATGTGTTACATTAGCCTCTTTTATAAAACAATGTCGCCAATTTGCCGATGCGGCATCAGGGAGCGTGAGGTCGTTTATAAGAGCTCAGACCGTGGCGGAAATGTTTGCGCAATCATGTCCGTTTTATAAAAGATTATGCGATGGCGGCATAAAGGGGGTATGGGGGCGGTCTCTGCGCTGTCGCGGACTTCCGTGTATCTTGGACATAACTTGCTTTTTATTGCGATCGAAGCTGCGCAGGTGTGTGTCCTCCACCATCCCTGTGAGCTGTCAGATGACCTGAGCTGCAGATCTAACGGAGAAAAGCTCCCGGAGCACCGCAACGCTCCAAATGATCATCTCAGCTGATTCTGTTTACAAAAGTGAAACTTAAGCGCGTGTTTACTTTCATTTTCAAAATAGTTCCTGGCCGGAGCTCGGCATTAATTCATCACATGGTCATGACACCTCCCTCTGTTGCGCCAACGCTTAATGTGCGTTTATAAAACCAGCGAAGCCGCAATATTACCGCAATATTACTAGCAAGCGTGGCGGCACGAATGCCGCAAAATTCCCGCAACGTGATGCCGCCATGGCGCGTTCATAAGAAACACGTTGCGGTAATATTGCGCTGATTAGCCGGCACGGTGTGTCTTATAAAAAGGGCTAGAGTTTTTTTTTATCTCAATCTAATTTACAAAACAAAAATGTCACTATATGTTAGCGGCTTTCACACATCAGAATCATTTCTATTTCAATGCAAAATGACAACATTTGATGTTTTTAGACCAACTGATAACATTTTATTCTCACAGAAACACTAATGTAAACATTATCTGTGTTAGCATGTTTGCTGAACTGAATTTACTTTTACATCACGTTTAAAAAGCTTTTTAAAACTTAATCATCTGTAACACTCAAGCTCAGATCAGGAGGTACTCAGGTTAGAACAGCTGTGTTTAAAAAATCGTATCAGAGATCAATAAAGAGCACTCACAAGCAACGACTGATTCAAACAGCATTTATAAAACAAACTGGTGATTTTGAAGTCATAATTTGGTTCTTTCTAAGTGAGAATCTATCAGTTATCTATCTATAGTGAGGACCACAGCTGACTTCACTCAAAGCAAGACGAGTCACCATAAACAGGAAGAAGTGACTAGTTCCTGGTGTTTAAAACAACTATTGCTCAGAAGTCACACCGACGCGTTGGAAGGTTATATTACCTGTTATCACACCTAATGGTGTACGTTTAACTTATGCTGTTTCAATCAAGGTTTTTAGGATCGTGATCTCAGTCACAGACCTTAAGGATAAAACTGCTTTAACAATAGGTTGGACGTGAGAACAGCTGAGTATCAGTGCCTGTTATTACATTAACAATCGAGTGAGAGCTGACTGTTGACCTCTCTACTGACCTCTGCTCTGAAGCCTCACAGCAGCAAAGACCTTAGAGACGGGCGTGTTGTCCTGAGCGGGGACACAGGTGCTGTGTTCGAGGTCACACTGTGTGTCTGCAGGGCAGCAGTGGACATGATCTGAACAACATACAGCCTACAAAAAACAACAACACAGATTTCTGTTAATTCATTCATTTACATGATGGAGGAGCAGCAGCTTCAACTGTGATCTTAACCATGACATTGGTTATGGACTGGCAGGTCCAAGAATCAAAAATAAACTGGACTTCATCTCTTGTTGCTAGGTAACGTTTCACCTCTCATCCACAAAGCTTCTTCGGGAGTTCAGGACTTATGACAGTAGGGTCATTGGAGTCAGGTGAGTCTGACTTCTGAATTCTTCTTAATGATGCCGACATGTGAGTGGTTCAGATCACCTGTTCTCAGGTGTGACTGGTTCTGAAACCACCTGGAGAGACGAGTCGAGGCTGAACAGCAGCTTTTAGGAAGGTGTCTCTACTGTAGTAGTTGCTGTTGGGTTTCACCAGTATGGAGGTCAGAATGCGCCTCGCTGAACTGGACTGCAGATACGAGTCTTTGCTCAGCTCTTGTGTTCTGTCCTTAGAGTGAATCAGTCTCTAAGGGTTGTTGGGTTTGAAATATAACTGGAATAAAAATCTGTCTGAGTTTCTCTGAAACTCCAGAAATGTATAAAAGGATAATGTTTACTAGATGCCCTAACACCCAACAGAACATTAAACGAGCAACACATTTGTGATGTTAGTAGCTGAAGGTCATGCTGGATGTTTTCCTGTAGTTAGTCACTTACGTTAGGCAGCGGGCAGCAGCCATAAGTCCCATTGCTCATTAGGCAGCAGGTGGTCTCATCAGGACAAGTTGACTTCCTATCTGGACACACAACTGACACACAAGAACCAATAATTAATCACCTGTTTCTTTACTTTTTTCAGTTTTTACTCCAGCCATCTGGTCCGTTTTTTTATAAAAAGCATGAGATTGATCTATTTCCAATCTCTCTAGCCTAACCCACACAAAGCATATAACTACTCCACCAGTTAAAAAAAGCATTTTTAATTATGACTGTTCAGAGTTAGTGCCAATGACTGTAAAAATGAGTGTTAGTGCCTACAAAATGCCACGCGCAACCTGCTGTTGTTTCTTTCAGGTTACAGTCATAGTGCAAACGCGTAACGTGGAGCTCGTATGTCCTTAAATAGCTACCGTATTTCAAGATGGTGGGTGACCATGGAGTCAATCACAGTTTATGTATATAAAAATGTAAAATTTCAAGCTGAGAGGAATATTTAAAATTGATGTTGGTGAGAAATATTAATGAAAATGGACAAGTTTGTGAACTGGATACACGGAATTTGGTAGTAAACAGGTAAAAATATTACACACTGGGGCTTTAAAGCAGCTCACCGTCAGTGGACACAGCAGGGATCTTCTCCATCAGAGGGGTCAGGATCTCAGCAGACCTGCAGACTCCATGTTCCAGGTCACAGATTGTGTTGCTAGGGCAACAGTGGGAATGATCGCTGCAGCATGTGGCCTGCACATGATAGAGATATTCCAAACAGACTTATCAGGGCACATTTCTGTGGAAACGTTTATCTCTAGCTCTGGATCTTTGGACGGTTGTTCCAGGCTGAGACCAGTGCTGCTTCTGTTTAAACTGCCACTGAGTTTCTCTGCTTTAATGGAATTAAATGCAGGGTTCGAATTACGGGGGAGCTAAAGGGAGCCGGGCTCCCCTGAAAGGGCGCCGGGCTCCCCTGGAAGCCCTCAACTTACACACCCAGGGGGAGCCCGAAAAAAGATCCAGTTCCTACATATATTACATTATTTATTTGGACTCTCAGCGTAGCGGGTCTTTTTTTGGGCGGAGAGGATGGAAAGCGGCAGAGCGCTGATTACTGATGCGCTCCGCCGGGCAGCTGCGTCCTGCGCACGGCCACAGTAACATTCTCAAAGTGGCGCCACCAAAAAAAACATAATTAACACACGATCGTTCATGTTTGCTCATATTTTCTCTTTCATTTGCGTCTGACGCGCTCCGCTGCTGCAGGAATCATCTCCCGTGCTTCGGTGACGTCACCTCACTGGCGCGGCCGCACAGCGCACATTCCGCTATTTTTGCGGTTGACAGATCTTTCTGATCTGCTAATTTCAAAAGTAACTCATTAGTTGAAAATGAAGAAGCCATGCAGCAGTTTTTCTGGAGGATTGAGAGGAGATGCAGCTAAGACACAGTCAGGACAGGAAAATAGTCGCATAAAAAAACCCCAAAGTGCTTGAAAAGGAAAATGTAGGCAGATATAACCCACTACACGTTTGTAACTTTACAATAATAATAATAATTTATAAGTATGTAATATTTATTTATTTGATACAATTCAGATCACCCTCAAAACTCAGTCCCACACCCAGGGCCGTTTCTAGGCATTTCAGGGACCAAGGTCTCCTACCCCCCCCCCCCCCCCAAGTGGGCTCCCCCGGAAGCCTCAGTGTAATTCGCACCCTGATTAAATGACTCCATCATTAGATTCTCCGTTTGGTGCCTCAAGTCTCACAGACGGTAAAATGTCATCTCCTGCTGAAATGTAACTTAATATTTGTTTGCAAATCTGGTTTCAAACCTTGGAGTCACAGAAACATCACAGACCCAGAAAGCCAGAAGATAAAGCACAATCAGTGGAAATAACTAAAATGAATGAAAAGACCAGAAGAACCAGGAATATTCAATGTGTTTAAGTGTTTAAACGTACGTCTGGATAAGGGCAGCAGCCGTATTCTCCGCTGGTCAGTGGACAGCAGGTGTACGCATCTGGACAACTGCTCTTCCCACCTGGACAAATCACTGCAACAGCTGCAGTGGTTACAAAACATCATTCGCTAAGAGCAGAGACTGTTTCTGTCCTCATATTAGAACACAACCATTAAATCTGAAGATTTTTGTCAACAAAAGGAATCCCCACCAGGTTTATTCCCAAGTCTCCTAGCAGGAAGTTTTTCCAGCAATGGGAACGATTGGAATGACGAAGAAACACACTTGCTATGGACCAGATCACACGTTGTTCCCTCTGGACAACAGTGGCGTTTATCTTCACAACAAACCGCCTGAAAACAGAAAAAATAAACCAGGATCAGAAAACAGCCAACAGGAAACAAAGATTACAAATCAACACACACAAAAAACTCAAAACACAAACATCCTAAAGCAGTCTCATCAGGACATCTCTGCCTCCTCAGATCTGTCATCTTTAATTCAAGCAGAAAAATACTAAACATCAAACAATACAACACTTTGTTATGGATGGACTCCAAATATCGTGTCCAGTCTCTAAGGCTAGGTTTTGATGCTCAATTCCGATTTTTTGGAGTAAATCTGTTTTTTGTGCGGTTGTTCACATTATAACTGAAATGCGACCAAACACTCTCTAGTGTGAACGGTTCATGACCCCAAAGCGACCCGCGTGCGCAGAAGACAAGAAGTCACAGTCAGTGGAGTCAGAACCAGGAGACGTGGAGTTGTTCAGACCCACAGAGAAAGAGCCTGCCCAACAGAACACACAGCCATGTTCTTCATGGAGGGACTGGGATTTTAGGAGAAAGGATATTTAGTTTAGTAGACCTTTGGTAGTGGACAGCAGCCCCAGGAGCTGTCAGGGAGCTGGCAGCATGTGGTGTCATCTGGACACTCGGACTCGTGGTCTGGACACAAGACGGCCTTGACTCTGCCTCTGACCTGATCCACAGAAACAGGAACACAGAGAAACAGCCACAGAAACATTTAATGAGCTGGCTGAACATTCTGCTGCTGACAAGCTGGTGAACTTATGTGATAAAACAAGTCCTCAAAACTCCAGATGACATCAAAGGAAAAAAGAGCAGCAACACCAAGTTATTACATGTAACACGTGTTTTACTGCATATTATAGTCATGCAGATAGAATCATACTGAAACACAATCCAGATCTATCAAAAATAATCTGAAAATGCCCTTAATCTGCACATAACATACGTCACATGACTTCATCTGCAGGGTTAACAAATGTCAGCAGACTCAAAGAAAGTTCACAATCACACCAAGACGTTTCAGCTGATGTTTTCTTGTGTGTGTGTGTGTGTGTGTGTGTGTGCGTTCAGTCAGTGAACTCTGAACTCTGGTTTAAAAATATACCAAAACAGCATTAGAGCAAACATTGTTTACAGGTCAGACTCTCTGCAGATAACCACAGGCTCATCTCTGACCTTATTAAAAAAAACAACTACAAGGTCCAAGAAGACAGACACGTGACGAGGTATGACATCATCTGTGTTACCTGAGGGACAGGTGGAGTCTGCTGGGTTGGGAGTCGCCTCACCCACGGGAGGGATACGGTTTTATTTACACATTTCTGATGGATCAGATCACACAGCGTCCCTTCATAGCAGCAGTGGAGATGATCAGAACAACACTCTGCCTGCATGTGGATGCAACAAGAGTAAAACACATTTAATAACCCAGATGGGACACATGGCAGGGTAAAAACCAATCAGAGGAACTTCATATAGAAATGTCTGTACTGTTCATCAAAAGTTTTAACAAAAACCTACAAAGTAGAACATTTACATGTTAAATTAGTTTAAAGAATACAGGCCAGCAGCTCACATGTGGTAGAGGACAGCAGCCATATCCCCCTGAGTTGTTCTTGCAGCACGTCTCTTTGTCCTCACACATCCCTCCATCAGGACAGACCAGTGCTGAGCTCAGGCCCAGCAGAACCAGAGCCAGGAACCCCATCCGCAGAGTCTGAACACAACCAGCAAAAGTCACAATAGATGCTGTGTGCTCTGAAAACATACCAACGTGTGTTATCATGCTGGTCTGTTGTTCACACCTCAGTGTGTTCAGCAGCTCTGTCAATATTCCTACTGATAAAGTGGATTTTTGCACCTAACAAACCACAACCCTTAAATGCAGGATGTGGGTTAAACAGTGTAGGGTTTTCCCGATACGTCACTTTTGGTTTATTGGTACTTTTCAACTCTAACAGAATCACTACAGAAAACTTATTTTACATATCAATAACAGTTCACATAGTTAAAAAAAACTATATCTATTAAACTGCTCATTTGTTTCCTAAACTAATCAGCCCAAAAAAAACATTATAACAACAAAATACTTTTAACTCTAACTTAACTTTAAGGAAAGTGCTAAGAATTTATGCAAATACTTCAGCTGTAATTATTAACTTCATAATAACATGGCGTTAAGGTTCACTGGTTATAATGATGTTGTTTCTGATCAACAGGACACACTCAAGGACAGGTGATGATGCAACATCACACCTGAGGAAATCTAATTTATAAGTGAATTAAACTCAGTTATATTAAAAAAGCTTTGAGGAAACTAAATAACTCATCATCAGTAGATATAAAATCCAAACTTTAACAGTTTTTTAATGTTGTTTTTGTATTTTAAATCCCTGTTTTAATATTTAATTTTAAAGCATTTTGCCTGAAGGATTTTATTTTTATTATGAATAAAAGTAAAGTGAGATAAAATCTGAACGTATGTTTACTATTATTTCTTATTTTAACTAATAAAAGCAAGAAAAGCAGGTGCTGCCCTCTGCTTTAGCTGTACCCATCAGGGTTTAAGAGCTGTTGACCGTTTTAATGTACAGAAGTAAATGTTTATAACCTGGTGTTTTTATTACCATGTTCAGCTAGAAAGCAAAAGACAGGAAGAGTTGTTATCAACGACCACTGTGCAGCATTCTCCTCTCACAACCTGAAAAACACAAAACTAATAAGATGACTTCATTCTGTCCGAGAAAATATTCTGAAGTTTCATAGATAAGCGGTTTAAGAATGATCTGCTGAAAGACGAGACCCAGAGCTCGAATTCAAACTAATTAACTTAGCTTAGCAGGCTAGGTGGCTAACAGCTAAGCTAGCTGCTGTGAATAAGTCTTTTCTGCGATGAAAATGGACTCTGGTTCTTACCTAGTTGGTAAAAAGGAATAAAAACACCAGAATATTTCTTACAGCATCCTTAGAGACCCCACGTACAACGAAAACACCGACTAAACTGACACAATTAGAGTCACATGACACGCTGGCACGTGACCCAGGCACGTGGTACGCTATTGGTGGTGCAGTACACAACTGCCACCAGGAGAGGGCGTCAGCTACAGAATAAAGGATAAAAATAGCTCAAACAAATTTATTTTCACAATCTGTTTTCACACATTTTTGTTAGATTTTAGCTTAGCTGTAGCCTAGATATTCTATTTATTTTTCTGTCAGGAAACAGATTGAAAAAATATTTAACAATATGTTATGCAAATATTCGCACAAGCACATTAACCAGTTATCATGCTTAAAAACTTATAACTTTAATAGGTTTCAACAAATTAAATAGGCCTACATGCATTTCTTTTCTTTTCCATTATGGTGGGGAAAACCCTGAATTGCATTGAATTGAAAAAAAAAAGTTAAACGAAGACAGACTGTGGGAACAAATTTATTTCCATAATGTTTCGTGTACAGAAAGAAACAATTTTCAGTTTACAAACAACTGACCAGGTTAGTGATGGCAATGGTTTACAGCACAGGGTGAAGGCCTACAGTTCCTCCTTCTCACCTTCGTCAGCACAAATAAATCCCAACAAAGTAATTTAAAGTGTCTCCTCAGGAACCAGCTCAGGGTGAATCACAAACTGCACAAAACCTTTCTATGAAAAACACACCTTTTGTGTAAAAGAAAGTCAGCCACAATTTCACAACTTATAAATCCATAACTGGTCCAAAAGCCTTTACATTTACAGCAGTGGACACAAAAATCCAGCCTTCTGGTTTAGTCTTCACACTTTAACTCACATTTTTAGTTTGTCCTGCAGGGGAGTGACACATGAGCAGCAAGCCAACATGAAAACATTACAGCGTGACTTCCAGACATTTTCACTTATTCAGTCAAATATTGGGAAACAAACAGAAAAACTGAGTTTTCGTTAAGTTCACAGCTGCTGATGAATTGTAGGCAGTGATGCTGGAACAGCAGGAGCATGTTGGCCAGTGTTGTTGTAAACATTTACGACTGGAAGTCAGATTTATTACAGCAACATCAGAGAGACCGTTTAGATTTTTAATTTGGGTTCTGAGGAGAATTTCTGATCATCAGCATCAAACCCGAGGGAGTCGAGCTAACGGCTAGTCAGAGCCCTGCAAATGTCTAGCCTGTGTCATGCTAAGGGCTAGTCAGAGTCCCTTAAGGCTAGCAGTCTTGCTGACAGCTAGTCAGAGTTCTGCTAATGCTTGCTTGTGTCCTGCCAACAGCTAGTTGTGATGAACAACCAATGAGAAATGAAAATGTGTAGAAAATGCCAGTAATAATAGCCGTTAGCTTGACTGCTGTTTGAGATTTCCTCCTGATCTTCCACACTGAGATCACTTTGCTGCAGGTAAAAACCTGACCACGGTTTACACAACCCAACTTAAAAAACCAAAATGTCTCTCTCAGGGAAAAGTCAACATTTCTTTATAGAAAGTCCATTTGGCAACACAGTTCAGTGCAACTGTCAATAATATTTAGTGCCAAATATCCTAATTGTTTCCAAAAAGGCTGAATTAAAAACACCCTAGTCTACGTTACATGCACATATACACATAAAATCTTATTATAGCATTTACAGGTTTTCTGAAAAACAGGATCGATAGAAGAAGTGTAACTGTCTAAGGACAACCTAGCCACCTGTCAGTGAGGGCAGGCGTGCTCCCCAGAGTGATGGTAGCTCCATGCAGTGTGCTTTTTGGTGCCTGTTCTCCTCAGCATCGCCTAGGTGACGACTGACTAAAGGCCCTGCCTGTCACTCGGTCCTCTGTGATAGAAGGCACTTACAGGAGAGAAGTGGTTCAGGCTCGTCGACAAACCACCGTCTGGACCTCAGCTGGTCAGCTTCAAGTAAATCAGTGGTTTTCTTGGTGAATAAGAGTCGACTACACAAGAACCCAAAGACCTGGGGGTCGGGGTGCCTTCTGCTAGCTCCATACATTCATACTCATGCATCTTCCTCAAACAAACGCTCTCGTCGGGGCATCTATTTACACCAAGAAGTCTCTGCTGGCTGAAAGGCAGAAATCTAAACTTTTGGCAGAATTGCAAAGTTTGTCACTGACAGAAAAGATGATTTAAGGATTATATGCAGAATTGATCTAAATAATAAACTACAGCACGTTAACACAGTAGATAATGAGGAAGAAGTCATGAACTTCTCTGCAAGTGGTGCAGAGACCTTAGCAGAAAACATCCATTCACGTAACAACTGACACGGTTGTCATGTTCTGGGGAACAGAAAGTGATTTTCTGATTACAATTTGGGACAAAGCAGGGAACTTCTGTGTAAAAATAGTAGAGAGAAAGAGGATTGTTTTCAGCTACAAGCTAATAAATCCCGTTAAAAAGTCATTCATGTCAAAACTTATTGTTAATCACCAATCAGTCAGTTAACAAATGATCTACAGGTAGAACGTTCCCGTGCTCTGCTCTGTCTTATGGCTGTTTCCAGTCAGTAAAGTGTCGGCTCAGGTGGAGGCTCAGTGATGTGACAGGATGCACGATGAAGATGCAGAAGAAACCAGAACGAACGGTGGAACACAAACGCACCAAACCAGAAACGCCAACAACAACAACCAGGACACGGACCGCTCCAGCATTCTGTGCTTATTGTGATCGTTCTCACTCTTCGGTTCTTGGACTGTTAAAGAAGATCAGAGTTCTCCAGGTTCACAAAGATCACTTCCTAGGGTGGAAGACCATGAGAGGCCGGTCTTCGATCTTCTGCCAAGGACTCTTCTTGTTCTCATCCTTGTCGTCGGGATCATCCTCAGGGCTGGTCATGGAGTCTCGGCGGTTCTCACTGTTGCTGCTGCGGCTGCTGTTGCCTCGGCTGCGTCCCCTTCTGGTGATGGTAGATCCATGTGAAGGCGGTCCTTCATCCAGAAGAGGAGTTAGGGAGTTTTCTTCAGGCGATACGGGGCGTCCTTCGCTGCTGCTTGGCTCGCTGTGGTCAGGATACGCCAGCTTAGAATAATTCTTCCCGCCGCTGCTGACACCGTGGCTCTTCCTTCCTCCTGTCCCCCAGCGCTCATCCTTTCCTTTCCGGTTGGCGGTTAATTTTCGATCTTGGGACACAAGAGATGGCTCGAGGTTGACATCTCGTTGAGCGCTGCTGGAGCCACATCCTAACCCACCACCACTGAGGTCATTGCTAACATCTATGTACGAGTGGCGAACATGAGCGTTATCGCGTCCATCCAGGGAGATGAACCAGGCCCGCGGGTGCTGCTTGACACCCAGCTCTAGCAGCTTCTTCTCAGTCAGAGCCTGAAGTTCTCCATTCATCTGGGCCATAGTGGAGTCGTTGAAGAGCACAGGGATAGTCACAGCTCCGCCGGAGGAGTCGGACGCCCAGCTCGGCTCCTCTGAGTCGTCCCCTTGGGCTCCACCTTGCTGCAGCTGGCCTTGTTTCTGGGAGTGGTGGTGGTGCTGCTGGCCTCCTCCCATCTGCATCCCGTCTTTGTCCTGGTCCTTCTGCTCCTTGCCATCCTTACCAGAAAACTCTGGTGGCAGGCGCATGTAGTGGGCTGGGATGACCAGGGTCGGCACCATGCTTCGGTACATGTTCTCTTTCATCTGGTCGATGGAGCTGCAGAAGATGATCTGACCCGGTTGGGTGTTGAGGGAGGTGGGTCGGGCAATGCTGTCTGCAGCTGAAGCAGAATATTCTGGAGGTTTGTCCGACTGACTTGGCACGTAGCCCTGGAAACGAGGCGGAGACGGTGGATCGGACGCATACCCTCGATTGTCATTGGCACTGTGGTGTCTGTGGTATTCAGACTCTTTGCCGTCCTTGGGGCTGTAGCTCCGGTTGTAGTCTTCGTGCAGCAGGGGGTTGTCCAGGTTGTTGGTCTCTGTGGCTCGTGTGACCTTCATGGGGAAGCTCTCCCCTCGCTGAGAACCTGAGGGACGTTTTCCCTTCGTGTGTCGGAGCATGTGAGCTGGAATATGCTTTGTTAAGTCCTCCCTTGAACTCTGGTAGTCCCGGGAAGGGGACAAGTCGGATTTGTCATTGGACGGTCCCGATTCAACATGGCCTCCACAGATCAGATTCAGACGTGAAGTCGACGTGCCCTGGTCCCTCTTGGCTCCATTCAGATTGGAGGTGTGGGGCTTTCCTTGATGTCGGCGAGGTTTCAAACACCTTCGTCTGGAAGGTGAACAGTAGAGAATGTAAAGAATGAAGGTTTGAGTTAAAAAGCAGCTAAACGTGTGAGCCTCCTCACCGGCAGTAGTAGAGCAGCACACAGAGCAGGATCAGGACCAGCAGGGCCAGAGAAGCCAGGATGGAGAGCAGGAACAGGGTGTGGTAGGTGGTGATGTCCCTCAGACCTGGATGAGATAAACCAAAACCTGCAAAACAATTCATGAGTCATCAGTCGTCTTCATATGTTCCACCTTCATCACATCAGCAGGAACCAGACTCAGGAGTCGTTTCTGTTCTCTCCACCGGTGTAGGAAACACGGTTAATCAGGAAAATGATCAGCTAGCAGCTTAGAGGCTCCATAATGTAAATGCTATAACCGTGTTTGGTGACGATGAAGGTTGTGTTTTCAGTGAAGAATTTAAAGAACAAAACACTTAAAGCTATACAAAGCAACCTTTTCATATTTTTAAATATTTTTCTTGAGCCAGCCTGTGCTAAAATGTCCCCTCACAGGGTGAATGAAAGGTCTCTCAGCCCCCTCCACCCCCTGTGAGCAGGATACCCCGTTTTCAACTTCAGCCTCTCCAGACCGCTCCCCTAAAGTCTCACAAAGTCACGCTTTGCGGTAATCCATGTTTACACCTCAGACGAGCTATACCTGGTTAACATTTATTGTAACGTGTTTATCATGGTGGAGCCTCAGAAGAAACAAAGACATGTATCTGATGAATCTAAAAAAATAAAAAGAATGTCTGACCACAATAGGAGTCAAACAAGAGTAAGCATCGGAAGTTTTCTAAATCGCGCGAGCTCAGAGACACGAATCCTGCATGTTTTAGATCATGAACACAGCTGATTTGTTTGATTTAGTGATGAACCGCTCCTGTAGACACTAATGAAGGCTGAGGAGACATTTCAGCAGTTAGATTAAGGTGTTAAAAAGATGAACGCACAGCGAGGAGGAGAGTTTATTATTTCTATTTTATAAGCTTTAGAACATTATAAAAGAAAAAAACTGAAGGTTTAATTCAGTTTTCTAACGAGCATCAAGTAAATGGAGGAAAAAGCTTTAAAACCAACCAGCTGAACCCTTTTCTTCTGGATCCTGGAGAACATGAGTGATTTATCATTCTACATCTAAAAAAACAATCCTGTTCTTCCTTCAGGACCTGCAGTCCAGAGCTGAGTTTATCTGAAGTCTCTGGATTCAGGTACACACAATTAGCTTCATGCCAACGCTGTGAAATGACTTCACCTGTTTGCACTTGTCTCGTTTCAAAAGACAGGTGTTCTAACCTGACAGCATCCCTGCTGATCAGATCCAGACTGGAGCTCCATACCTGAAGATGAAGGAAAGGCGGCCAACCAGTATCCCATCTGAGGAACCACGACGTTCCACACAAACTGTGTCCCGTCCTTTTTGATGTAGCCTGTTCCGTTTCGAACCCAAAGTCCTGAAAAAAACAACACAGAATCCTGTCTAGAACACGTCATAATGTTACGATTCATATTTTATCAGCTACGGTCCAAATCTGGAGCGTTATATAACCCCAACATCAATGATTGATGTGGTTCCCTCACCCGTCTTTGGCTGGTAGAGCCAGGCGGGGATGCTCGTGGCCATCCTGTTACGAGTGTCAGACGGCAGCGGCACCGAGACGTGGATCGGATCCGAGACCTTGATGGAGGTGCCGTCTCTGTTAAAGAGCTGGATGCTGACGACGGCGAGCGCTGTCAGGTCGGTCCATCCGATGTCTGCACCTGAAGGAGACAAGTCTCTGACATCAGCATCAGCTCCTCTCATTACTGAGCAGTCACCCTGCATCCATGGGTCAGCTCCTTGCTCCAAAACAAGAAGCAGTCAGCAACAGAAGTTTAGTCCCATCCTCCCCAGATCTGACTAAAGTTTGCTTTTGACCTTTTTTTCTACACCAAACATCTGGAGGTTTGTAAAATGCAGAGCTTGATTCTGTAGTCTAAATAATCTTAATACTATACGTATTAATCACAAACTGCAGAATGAAACCTTCCATCACACATCAAAAAGCAGCCAGTGGGAGGTTTTTCATAAAGCTTCAATCTTTACTTCCTTACCTGGGCACTGATTTACGCCATAAAAGCCTCTTTATAACATTTCTGCACATAATTGTTTAAAATACATTTAATTTTGTAGCATCAAGACTTCCCATCATCAACAACTTTCCCAGGATTGACAATGAAAATGTGTCCAACCTGAGCTGTTGGTCTCCTGGCCCAGGAGGAACGGGAATCCACCGATCTCATACTGACTCCTGGCGGTGGTCAGAGCAGCCGACAGCGTGGTGTAGTTGGAGCTGGGAGGAAGCTGGATGGACTTCCTCTGGAGCTGAACCAGTGGCTGGTTATGAGCTCCTGAAAAACCAAGAGTCTGTGAATCATAAACGTTTAAAAAGACCAAAACATGCAGCAGATAGGAGGAGGAGGAGGAAGAGGAGACATACAACAACACAGAATGGAATAACAGGGTCACGGAAAAGTTGAATCTACAGAGCAGAGACCAGACCAGAGAGATCCTAAACATCTGATCACCTGGAGACCCAGAGAGCACCTGCAGGACGTCATCGTACAGGATGAGAGTTCCAGGTCTCTCAGCCAGGAGGTACAGGCTGACCGACGCATACACTGAAACAGGAAGTTACAAAATAAAGTCAGCACATTTCACAGACTAATCTTATTATTATTTATTTTAAAAAGAGGAGGTACAATGCATACTAATGAACATTTTCACAGATGTAAATATGCCAGATTGTAGCCTTTGGCTACTTTTCATCTGCAGACCTCCCGGCAGATAGGTGTTACACATAGGTTAATAAAAATCCTCAGACAGTTCTCATCAATTTTACTTATTGTAAAATTTTCTTGTTGTCAGAACAGAACTCCTTTATACTATAATGTGATCTATTTGTATAGGATCAGTCCTGTGGGTGAATCTGAGACCTGTTTTTACTCCATTTACAGCAACAAAAAGAACATAAGGGAACAGAAAGTCACAGCCTTTGTCAGTGATTTAGCTGAAATCATCAAACTGAAGTCTGAACACCAGGAAAACCCACAGAGGACGGACCAGAGTCGCTCAGGCCTCTGCTTCTATTTTTAGATTTTCTGTTTATGTGCAAACTGTGAAATATGTGAAGTGAAGCAGCTGTGACTGCTGATGAATCGTTTACAGACGCTTCTTTCATTTATCTCTGAGAAATTTAGTGTTAAATTTTTAACTAACAGTCAAAATGTAACAAGAAGGAAGAGCTGTGATGAACCCATCTGCCTCCTGCTGCGTACAGGTGAAACATCTAACGGACTCTACAGGAGGAGGCATTGTTGAGGCATGCTGGAGGAACACTGAGGACCTACAGGGGATGCGGTTGGAGTGCCACGGCACTGAGTTGGTGATGTAATCCTGTTTGGAGGCGGTGATGATGACCCACGTGCCCGCTCGGTACAGGAAGCTGACCCTCACCACGCCATCGCTGCCCGCTCGGCTGGACACCAGGACGGTCTGATTGCCCTGGACGTCAATCTGAGCATCCGCTAACGGGGACAGGTTGCTGTTGTCAAACACCTGGACTTTTATTTGTACCTCTGAAAGACAGAAAAATAAAACATAACAATGAACACATAAAATAAAAAAACTTGTTAAAACATCATGATGTTTTAGTTTACTGTATATTAAATGTATCAGGAATTATAAAACACAAGTATTCACACCAAACAGAGCCTCAGGTTACTGTAATCCCCTGTAATCTGTTTAAAGTGTTAGTTTCAGGTGGTGATTAGTAACTTTGGTTGGTTCACAGGACTAAATCATAAAGCTGCACCGTAATAATCCCATCCCAAATGATCCCAAAGGTCAGAGGTCAAGAATCTTGTTATTTGAAGGCTTTAGAGGCTTTAAGATGAAGTAACTATCCAAGGAGCTAACAGTTAGCTAACAAGCTAATGAAAACACCGCACCATGTTGGAAATGGAGAAAACCTGATAAGATGAAATGATGAGGAGCATCTTTATGATGATAGGAACATTTAGGTGACTGGTTCATTTATCACGTTTGTGTTCAGCCTCTGACTCTGCTGCAGTCTCCTCCAGTAGCCACGGATTACCGTCCTGATGAAGAGGATGTTTGAAACCATCTCAGACAAATCTCATCCTCGTGTTTTCAGCCCTGAAACATTTTGTTTCTCATCCCGCCTCTTGGACGGGGTGGATGTGGGTCACACCGTTTCCATGGATACATGCTGACGGTCCAAAAGCTTCCTTGTTGTTACCCAGCCCAGCTCCGCTCTCCAGCTAGAGTCCTGAGACAGCAGCAGCTCCGATGGCTGCTTCATAAACAGCATGCAAATGTGTGTGTGTGTGTGTGTGTGTGTGTGTGTGTGTGTGTGTGTGTGTGTGTGTGTGTGTGTGTGTGTGTGTGTGTGTGTGTGTACATGTCTATTGAACATGGATGAATGCTGTCATCCATTAATGGAACAATAAAGACTCTTGTGCTTGGAGAGGATTTCCTCACTCAGAGCTCCAGTCAGAGGCACCGTGGGACTTCTCACCCTCCTCCTTCAGAGGACATGAAAATAACTGTGCAGGACCAAGAGAAGTCCTTCTAGCCTGCATGCATTAAAGTGAGAGTGTGTTTATTATTTGTTTATAAACCGGTTATTTTGGGTCTACGTTTTTAATAATAATTATATTATAGTAAATATTATTTACATTATACTGAATTAAACAGGATTTTGCATTACCTATGCAGCTTTCAAGTGTTAAAAATAAATCAATCTGCTAAGAAATACCATATTATTATCCTTTTTTATACTTTTCAGACCACTCTAGATACTGAGCACCAGCTCAAGGCACCTTAATCAACAGATCTACAGCTTTGGTTTGAACATATAAAGCATCAAATGATTTATGCTGATAACACATACTTCAGAATTAGGCCACTCTTCATTATTTTTAGAAGCAGGATTTTTTTGTTTGTATGCTAAAATTGTAAATAAACCATTGTAGATGAAGCATCATTTGGATAATAGTCTGAACTTGTTTATTTGTCAGCTGATTAACATAAAAAATCTATTCAGCTGTTAATCTTCACATACAGATGATAAAGTCAAAGCTGAACATATAATAATTAAATAAATATGATTCCAATGCACCAACAGGCTTAGAGTGAGGTATTTTGGGTCATATCCATTATTATTTCAGTAAAATCTAAACTGAAGCAGCAGGAAGCGAGTAGATGCAGCTTTAATCTTCTGGTGTAGAAGGACTGGATCCCTGCAGACTGGGACCATCCATGCATGATCAGATTATTATATAATGTCCTTCAGAACGCAGCAGAACAAAAACACAGGAGGCTGCTGCTGCATCACAATGGCTGCATCTGATCTGGATCTGTCAGAACCACCGGAACCCGTCCGAATCCATGAAGGCCTGATTGAAGCAGACCCAGGCCTGAGCTCATATCAAACCACTAGATCTAGTCACCAACACAACAAGGAGCTCCAGCAGGCCTCCAGACTCCCTGTCACTCTCGAACCCGCCTTTAGGATCGGAACCAGCAGCACGAACCTCCGATCAGCTGCTTCCATCATGAAAGCAGCGCCGCAGACCTCCACCGGTTTGTCGACAAAAGCCATAAAAATGCATCAACCACTCCCATCTCATTGTGCTGCATCCCTGCACGGAGAGCTTACCGAACGCTGCCGGGTGCTCCGGTACGGATTTGGCCAGCGCCCCCAGAACCGAACACACCGACACGAAGAGCAGCAAACGGGAGATCCAGTGGGTCGGCATCCTGGTGGCTACATGTCTGGTCTGCAGGTCGGAGCTTCCACGGTAGACCCTCAGAGGGAGATCTGGAGATCCGGCGCGGGCTTCGCCTGGTGTTTGTCTCTGAGCAGAGAAACGCTTCCCTCTGCTGACCTCCAGCGGAACACACACACACACACACACACGCACGCACGCACGCACGCACGCACGCACGCACGCACGCACACACACACACACACACACACACACACACACACACACACACACACACACACACACACACACACACATTAATAATAGGTTTAAATCAAATTAAAGTAAATGTATTTTAAAAAAGGTTCAAAAGATACACACCAACCATCATATCATCATAGCTACTCTGGAGAAAAAACAGACTCAAAACATCAGCATGTGCGTAACTAGAAATGTCTGTTCACAACTAGATCTGTATGTGTGTCTATGTAACAATGTTAGATAGTAAAACACAAAATCACTCCTGGGGCCAGTGCCCCTGACCTGCAGCTAAACAGCAAATCACAGTTGGTCGCTAGGGAGAGCTGAATTTATGTAGAATAGGTACTGGACATCTGCCAGTTTGGCAGGCATAGCTCCAAAGTATGTGTGTGTGTGTGTGTGTGTGTGTGCGTGCGTGCGTGCGTGCGTGCGTGTGTGTGTGTGTGTGTGTGTTTATACATCAACAGTATGTATTTAGTAGTTGCATGCAACCAATAAATTAAATGTTTGTCAAATTAACTATTCCAAACACCTCTGGAACATACAATCCTGGACAAACCTCATCCAGTCACTGTGACTGTCCCGTTCTGAATGATTGGATCATAACCCACCCATTATCACACTGCTCCTCTGAAGGTCTCTCACGTAGCTCATGCTACTCTTTAGTGCACGAACCTCACGTTCTCAATTGATCAGCAGAACAGGAAGCTAGCTGTGCTGCCTAGTGCCCTTGACGGAATGTCCCATTCTGTTTACAAATTTCATTTAAGAGTTGTTTTACATTTTCAGTTTGGAGCCTGGTCCTGTTCTTGTTGGGAAACATTTAGGTGGCAGAGTTGTTGTCTGGGAACGCAGCTAAGTTGCAACTCTGTGGGCTTGGAAAACCAGTTTGCTCAAGAATGAGTGTGTCAGGGCTGCCAACATTTGCAAAAAGTTTGGAGTGAGACTTTTTAATTTATATTGCTTGGAGGGGAGGGGGGGGGTGAACTGGATACTGAGGGGGTGTTGTGAACAGCGTTAGATTTGGCAAAAATGACACGATTTGTCTAACAGATAAATTTCAGTTTTTGCAATTTTGGGGTTATTTAGGAGAATGCAAAGGCCCAGTGTGCTTTGATGAGTAAAATGTATAAGAGAGAAATAAAGTCATAATTAGGCAGGTTTAAATTTGTAAAGACAAAATGGATGCTGTACTCACTATTTGTTAATTGACAACGAGCAAAACATATAAAAACAAATTGATACCACCGTAGAAAAACATTTTATTTTCATGTGCTTAAGTTTTGCATTCATGTTCATTGCAAACCAGTTATTTCACATTTTGTCTTTTAAATTAGTAAGGTCATAGTATACAGGTGGCCGATTCGTACCAGAAAATCTATTTGCTAATCTTACAACAAAAACAAATATTAGGATTTTTTTCAGCTTCATTGAAATAAGGAGGCTAAAATATTCTATTTTGTATAGAACCCTAACCCTTCAAGGATGGATTGGGTAAGCAATTCTTGATTAGCCACTCACTGAAGAGCCCTTAATAGAGGCCCGCCTACTGGGCGGGCCCTGATTTGGTATAAGAGGGGTGTAAACCCATCATTCGTCTCCCATTTTCTCTTCATGCTACCTACAAGAACAAATTATCCTCATCAAGTAAAACTTTTTCAATCACCATGTCCAGTGACACGGTTCAGATTTGGTCTTAGAGAACTGGCTTCATCATGAGCGGCGACCTCCACGCCAAATATGAAGTCTGTCTCAGGGCTCATCATGTGGGCCTCGCCTGACGCCGCAGGCCTCCTGCCCCATCTGTGCTGCCCCGCCATTGGCTGAGAAGCTCCGCCGTGTGGACTTTTTTACGTCCGCCTCCGACGACGTCTTCCCGGTGGCCGAGACATACCCACTGGACAAGGCACTCTAGTTTTTTGGTGCTGAGCAGGAGTCAGATGACCTCGCCCAGTTCAGATAATGATGGTGATGAGGCTGGCAGCCCTAGCTGTGCTAACACGTCCCTTCTGAACAGTCTGAAGGTCGACGATGGGCCTTTTCCAGGATGGGTCTCCACTCTGAGTATCCAGCGCTCCTTCTCTACTCTTCTCCCAGCCATCAGAGCGCTTTATCAAGCAGGGCTATTCTCCCGTTCCTCCCCTGGAACTGGACGTAGCATCATTGTTCGGGGCAAAGAATCAGCTAGCTGGGCAGCGTGCTGTTCCCGCCTCCAAACACAATCAACTTCTGACACGACTTTCTGACCGCTCACACCAATGTGCTTTCCAAATGAGCACTGCAGCTAACAACATTGCCCTTATCGTCTTTGGCATCTCCAAAACAGTAGATGAACTCGATGTGCCTGACAAGTCTAAAGGCATCATTTGCAAATCTGCCAAGGCCATTCTCAGCCTCTGTGCTGCTGCTCTGGTCGGTGTTGCCCGTATCGTCTTCTGGCAGAAACTCATCCAATGCGCTCTGTGGCTGAAAGCCCTGCCCTCCATCCCTGAACACCTGCAGAAGGACATACTGGCATTGTTCTCTTCTAAATTGTTTGAAAGTGTAGTTCCAGCATGTCACCACTGGAGGATGTCAAATACTCATCTTTCCTTCTCTTCTAAATGGTTCAACCAAAGACCGTATATATAACACAGTGGTACCCAAAGTTGTGGTCGGGACTCTACTGTGAGTCTGCCATCGCCCCTGCTACAGAACAACAGCTAGCTGGCATGCTGGAAGTCACTGGATCTAATTTCCCCCTCTCTTTCTGCTTCTTTGTACACACACACACACACACACACACACACACACACACACACACACACACACACACACACACACACACACACACACACACACACACACACACACACTGTTGATTTATAGGCAGAGCTGAAATCATACCTGTTGCTGTTTCAGTAAAATGTATTTATTTGTTCTCATTTTATATAATTATAATGTTTAAAACTGGATACTCAATTTCTATGTCGTGTTACTGCCCACTACTGGTGTAGCTGAGGATTGCGCTATGTGGTGCGCAGCTTTGAGCAGATTAGAATAAAGACAAAAATGGAAATTATTGACTGCAGTTGCTCTTAAAGAAAAAAACTGCTGATTTGGAGAAAATGGTAAATGGTCTGTATTTGATATAGCACCTTCTAGAGTCCTAGAACCCCCAATGAGCTTTACAACACAATCAGTCATTCACCCATTCACACACACATTTACTTCCTGGTGGTGAGGAGCTGCAATGTAGCCACAGCTGCGCTGGGGTGCACTGACAGAGGTGGGGCCTGACTAGCACAGGCTGAAGCACTTTTCTTTATTCCCTTTTAGTTTCGTTTAAGAAGGCTCTATTGTCAGATCAGAAGTATATGGGTGTCCAATGTCTTCACGATTGTTATTTTGATCATCTGAAGCTTGAAAGTTTTAGCCTGGCAAGCCACCCTATATCCTTTTGCTCCTGCGTCTGTCTGTCTAGATTTCTAGGCTAGAAAAGTTTGGGAACCACTGGTATAAATAGAACCAAAGTGTAGTTCCAACGTGTCACCACTGGAGGGCGTCAAATCCCTTTTTATTAACACAATGAAAATTCTGAGTTTGTAATTGTAGCTAGTACAGTGTACGTTTTAGGACATCCCCAGGTGTCAGACATCAGACCATAGAGGAAAAAAACATCAGGTTTCATTCAAAAACCCATCTGACCTCTGACTAAATCAGACAAAAGGTCTCAGGTGAAACTGTCAGACAAGCTGTTTTATTTAAGTTTGGCACTAATTTACATTTACAATCAAAGGTAAAATAATCATTTTCTAAAATATTTGACATTTTACATGAGATCAGAGTGGTCAGTAGTGTTAAATATGGTCAAGTAAAACTTTAATCATGTGCTTTGTACTGGCTTCATCACATTGTGATTGTATACATGTCTCTTAAGGCAATCTTACAGAAGTTGCATGACAGGCAATGTGACAGTGCAGTAGTCTTTGCTAATTAACCGGCAGCCATTGATTTGGCTGGCAAGATCCCACACACCTTCCAGAATAAGCCTGTTGACTTATATCTGCATACAGCTTGCCTTCTGTCTTTCTCATTCAGCTCAACTCTCCTCTCTCCGCTGGCTCCTGTTTTTATGGAGAGGGCTGATTACTGCTCCACCTGTTGGTCAGCACACACCTGCCGCCCCTCTCTTGGCTTTGCCTGCTCCTCTTGCTTGCACCTCACATGTTGGAGTCCAAGTCCAAGTCCTGTGTGTGCTCCTCACTCAAGTCACAATTGACTCCATCACTGAGACATTTAATAATCTAAGCTGTTTAAATGTAACTCAGCATTCTACAAGATCAAATCCTCTCATATGAATATAAGGAAAAACTCTTACCTCACAATGTGCATCTTTGTTTATGAGAAGTCAGCCATTTTGACTTTTATATGCATTTCAGCTCCGCTTGTTTTTGAATACTGGCTCACATGGCCATGGGATTTTCCCCTTATCCATTAGTGTGAGGTGCAGGTGGCTGAAAGCCCACCACCATTTCCACTTCAGAATAAAGGAACTGTCCCTTTAAGTTTAGTCTGTTGTTCACATTAAAGCTCAGAAAGGAATTAAAAAGTAAATTCCAGGATTTCCTTTTTGTAGCTCAACAGCAGCAGCCAGTCATCATATTCATCATTTTTATTATTTAATTAAAAAATCATCTTTTGTGAAGATTTCATTCCAGTCAGTCTGGAGGTTTTCAGAGATTTATAGTGAGAGAAAAAGCTGAGAACTTGTTTCTGTGGGTTTTATTATAGAAATCCAATCTGCTGCCTGTGCCTCAGTAATGGGTTTTCGGCTCCTGCGTCCCCTGGTACAGCCTTCATAAAGGACTAGAGTTACATTAAAAGTTTAAAGCGTCATGCAAAACTCAAAGAAACAATAGAATGACTGAAACTTAAAGCATTTGCTTATATAACTTTAATAAATGAAGAAATTAAACATTAAAAAATAGGTTTTTACTTTGCTTTAATGAGCTAAAACACTAAACATTTTGTATTCTTCAAGCTAATTCTGTGGTACTTCAATTTGAGTCAAGATCTCACTCAAAGGTTTAAAATCTAGAATGGAAAAACCTGCTGCTGCAAAAAACTACAATAAACAAATAGGGCTGGGTAAAAAAAATCGATTTAATTGATTTTGGATCGATTTCATATAAATTTTTACAAAATCGATTCATTAGGCCTAAGATCGATTTTTCCCCTTGAACCAGACTGACCTGGGACTGGATCTGCAGGCACTTCCGGGTACAAATTCATTCCAAAAACATGCTTAATGTGTACCAATATGCACAAACTGCACATCTACTTAACGGGAAGAAGCTCATCTAAATGATAGAAATGTAATTTTCTCAGCAACACCAAATTCCAACAATAAGCCGCTAAATGAAAAGAACGTAAAAAGACTCTAAATGCACATCAAGAGAAACACACAGTAGCGACAATGAATAATGAAGACCAGACTGAATCGAATCGTGATTAATCGATTCAGAGCCTTATGAATCTAAATCAAATCGATTTAGGAAATTGGCCTCAATACCCTGCACTACAAACAAATAACCAAGAAGAAGAAGAAGAAGAAGAAGTTTTTGTGTATAGTGCCTTACAAGATAGATAAATCACAAGGTGCTGCACAGGCATGATAAAAAAAAGAAATACAAAATTAAAACCATAAATGAAAATGGATAAAAACAAAACAAAATAAAGAATCTCAAAAAAATGCAGAAATGGCAGAAACAGCAGCATGAAAAGAAGCGAGTGAGCAAGAAGAGGATGAACACAAAAGCAGCCTGTTTAACCTCCTGGTTTTTCTCTGAGACATCCTTAAAGTCATCTCTAAAATGATGTTTGAAGCTCAGTCAGCTGTTTTGGGTCATTTTAATAATTACAGCTGCTGCTGACAGTTTAAATGGTCCCAGAGTTCAATATAAACCTGTGATTAAAGTGTTTTCTATACATGACGAGTCAGATTAGAAGCCAAAATGAATCAAGAGTTAATGAAAGTCCACCAACAGTCAGGCATCGTTCTCCTTCAGATGCTCCTTTTAAACTAATGATCATCATCTGATGTTCCAGATATCTCTTCACGCTGAGAGAAAACACAATAAAGAATTAAATAGAGTAAAAACATCTGGAAACTCCTTAAATATCATAAACAGATGTTAGTTAATTCAGAGTGGAAAACATTGAACCAACATTTAAAGTATAAACTTGATCTTTAAAGCTGACTTCAAATCTGGGAAGAAAACATTAACATGAAACTCCATCCATCCATCCATCCATCCATCCATCCATCCATCCATCCATCCATCCATCCATCCATCACGAGTGTTCACCACGTGAGACCAGTACAATGCCTGCATCACAGACGCAGCACCAATCCGTCTATCAATCTCCCGATCCACCCTTCCCTCACTCGTGAACAAGACCCCGAGATACTTTAACTCCTTCACTTGAGGCAGGACCTCGTCCCTGACCTGGAGAAGGCATTCTACCCTTTTCTGATTAAAGACCATGGTCTCAGATTTAGAGGAGCTGATTCTCATCCCAGCCGCTTCACACCCAGCTTCGAACCGCTCCAGCAAAAGCTGCAGATCACGGTCTGATGAAGCCAACAGGACCACATCATCTGCATAAAGCAGAGACCTGATCCTTAGGCCACCTAAATGAATCCCTTCAACACCTTGGTTGTGTCTAGAAATCCTGTCCATAAAAGTTGGAAAGTTGGTAGTACACTGCTTTCCCTTCCTGAGACGCCAGATGGTGGACCAGAATCTCCTCGAAGCTGTACAGAAGTCTTGCTCCATGGTCTCACCAAACTCTTCCCATGCCTGGGTTTTTGCCTCCGCGAGCACCCGAGCCACATTCCGCTTGGACCGCCGGTACCCATCAGCTGCCTTGAAACTAACTTGAAACTCTCTTTTTATTCCTGTTCAGAGTGAATATTGTTCTTGACTGTAAGCTAAAACATCTAATAATTGATGCAATGATTCCAACCTGCAGATGAAGCCTGTGATCCCTAAAGCCTCAGAGGAATCTGAAATGCTGGTGTTTGTTTCAGCAGCACGGATGAAGCTTTTCCATGAAGAAACATTCAGAGAAACTCTTTCAGATCCAGCAAAGTCCCTCTGACGTTAATGTCATCGAGGATCAACAGGACGGATGATTTATTTCCAGATGTTTTTTGAAAAACTGGCTCTAAATTCATCTGCCACCATCACCCCATTACCAGTCAGGCTGTTTACATCCATGTGAAATGGTTGTTGATTGAAACTGACCGACTATGTTTTCATGAAACTTTAAATGACTAATTAGTCATTGTTAGGATCTAAATAAAGCGTAAGAAGCAATAAAACAAACACTAATAAATGAGTTGTGTCCAGAGTTCTCCAACTATGCTCCTTTATGAGTGCTGACTTAAATAAACTCAAACAGAAAGATCTTTTAACTTCCAGTGATTTGTCATTTTCCTCCTGCTGGGAATAAACCAGTAATGCATCAGACTGAAGCATGTTGGGGAATATTCAGCTCCGTCCAGATCACCCCCACCCATTATTTCTCTGTGGCAGTAACAGAAACACTCTAGCTGATCCACGGTCAGCGTTCTCACACACGTTTTAGTCATATGTCTTCTGAGTGAGTGGTTGTTTCTGTGTCCCTGTGTGATGGACTGGAGACCAGACCAGGGTGTCCCCCACCTCTCGCCCTGTGAGTTCAGCACCATGAGGATGAAGTATTTAAAGCAGATGAATGAATGAATGATCTATAAAAAACATCTATAATCTGAAAAGTCCAAAGACCAAACTGAGCTGAAACCATCTTTCCTTTAGGTTTATCTGAACTAACTTGTTCCCTCGCCCGGACGCGGGTCACCGGGGCCCCCCTCTGGAGCCAGGCCTGGAGTTGGGGCACGCTGGCGAGCGCCTGGTGGCCGGGCTTTTACCCATGGAGCCCAGCCGGGCATAGCCCGAAGAGGAGACGTGGGTCCCCCTTCCCATGGGCCCACCACCCGTGGGAGGGGCCAAAGGGGTCGGGTGCGATGTGCAAAGGGCGGTAGCCGAAGGCAGGGACCTTGGCGGTCTGATCCTCGGCTACAGAAGCTAGCTCTTGGTACGTGGAATGTCACCTCTCTGGTGGGGAAAGAGCCGGAGTTGGTGTGTGAGGTTGAGAGGTTCCGACTAGATATAGTTGGACTCACCTCAACGCATGGCTCTGGCTCTGGAACCAGTTTCCTCGAGAGGGGTTGGACTCTCTACCACTCTGGAGTTGCTCCCACTGAGAGGCGCCGAGCAGGGGTGGGCATACTTCTTGCCCCCCATCTTGGTGCCTGTACGTTGGGGTTTACCCCGGTGAGCGAGAGGGTAGCCTCCCTCCGTCTTCGGGTGGGGGGACGGGTCCTGACTGTGGTTTGTGCTTATGCACCAAACTGCAGCTCAGACTACCCACCCTTTTTGGAGTCCCTGGAGGGGGTGCTGGAAAGCGCTCCTTCGGGTGACTCCCTCGTTCTGCTGGGGGACTTCAATGCTCACGTGGGCAACGACAGTGAGACCTGGAGAGGTGTGGTTGGGAGGAACGGCCCCCCTGATCTGAACCCGAGTGGTGTTCTGTTATTGGACTTCTGTGCTCGTCATGGATTGTCCATAACAAACACCATGTTCAAGCATAAAGGTGTCCATATGTGCTCTTGGCACCAGGACACCTTAGGCCGCAGGTCGATGATCGATTTTGTTGTCGTTTCATCTGATCTGCGGCCGCATGTCTTGGACACTCGGGTAAAGAGAGGGGCGGAGCTGTCAACTGACCACTACCTGGTGGTGAGTTGGCTTCGATGGTGGGGGAGGATGCCGGTCAGACCTGGCAGACCCAAACGTGTTGTGAGGGTCTGCTGGGAACGTCTGGCAGAGTCTCCCGTCAGAAGGAGCTTCAATTCCCACCTCCGACAGAACTTCGAACACGTCCCGGGGGAGGCGGGGGACATTGAGTCCGAATGGACCATGTTCCGTGACTCCATTGTCGAGGCGGCTGACCGTAGCTGTGGCCGCAGGGTGGCCGGTGCCTGTCGTGGCGGCAATCCCCGAACCCGCTGGTGAACACCGGCGGTTAGGGATGCTGTCAAGCTGAAGAAAGAGTCCTATCAGGTCTTTTTGGCCTGTGGGACTCCGGAGGCAGCTGATAGGTACCGGCAGTCCAAGCGGAATGCGGCTCGGGTGGTCGCAGAGGCAAAAACCCGGGCATGGGAGGAGTTCGGTGAGACCATGGAACAAGACTTCCGTACGGCTTCGAGGAGATTCTGGTCCACCATCCGGCGTCTCAGGAGGGGAAAGCAGTGCACTACCAACACTGTTTACAGTGGGGAGGGTGTGCTGCTGACCTCGACTCGGGACGTTGTGAATCGGTGGGCCGAGTACTTCGAAGACCTCCTCAATCCCACCGGCACGTCTTCCAGGATGGAAGCAGAGTCTGGGGATTTTGGGTTGGGCTCTCCAATCTCTGGAGCTGAGGTCACTGAGGTGGTCAAAAAACTCCTCGGTGGCAAGGCTCCGGGGGTGGATGAGATCCGCCCGGATTTCCTTAAGGCTCTGGATGCTGTGGGGCTGTGTTGGTTGACGCGGCTCTGCAATATCGCGTGGACATCGGGGGCAGTTCCACTGGATTGGCAGACCGGGGTGGTGGTCCCCCTATTTAAAAAGGGGGACCGCAGGGTGTGTTCCAACTACAGGGGGATCACACTCCTGAGCCTCCCTGGTAAGGTCTATTCAGGGGTTCTGGAGAGGAGGGTCCGTCGGATAGTCGAACCTCGGATTCAGGAGGAGCAATGTGGTTTTCGTCCTGGCCGTGGAACACTGGACCAGCTCTATACCCTTGGGGGGGTCCTGGAGGGTGCGTGGGAGTTCGCCCAACCAATCTACATGTGTTTTGTGGATTTGGAGAAGGCGTTCGACCGCGTCCCTCGGGGGGCCCTGTGGGGGGTACTCTGGGAGTATGGGGTACCAGGCCCCTTGATACGGGCTGTTAGGTCCTTGTACGACCAGTGTCAGAGCTTGGTCCGCATTGCCGGCAGTAAGTCGGGCTCGTTTCCGGTGAGAGTTGGGCTCCGCCAAGGCTGCCCTTTGTCACCGATTCTGTTCATAACTTTTATGGACAGAATTTCTAGGTGCAGCCAAGGTGGTGAGGGGATCCGTTTTGGTGGCCTAAGGATCAGGTCTCTGCTTTTTGCAGATGATGTGGTCCTGTTGGCTTCGTCAGAACGTGATCTCCGGCTTTCGCTGGAGCAGTTCGCAGCCGGGTGTGAAGCAGCTGGGATGAGAATCAGCTCCTCTAAATCCGAGACCATGGTCTTGAGTCGGAAAAGGGTAGAATGCCTTCTCCAGGTCAGGGACGAGGTCCTGCCCCAAGTGGAGGAGTTTAAGTATCTCAGGGTCTTGTTCACGAGTGAGGGAAGGGTGGAGCGTGAGATCGACAGGCGGATTGGTGCTGCATATGCAGTGATGGGGGCGTTGTACCGGTCTGTCGTGGTGAAGAGAGAGCTGAGTCGAAAGGCGAAGCTCTCAATTTACCGGTCGCTCTACGTTCCTACCCTCACCTATGGTCACGAGCTTTGGGTAGTGACCGAAAGAACGAGATCGCGGATACAAGCGGCCGAAATGAGTTTTCTTCGCAGGGTGGCTGGGCTCTCCCTTAGAGATAGGGTGAGGAGCTCGGTCATCCGGGAGGGGCTCGGAGTAGACCCGCTGCTCCTCCACATCGAGAGGAGCCAGTTGAGGTGGCTCGGGCATCTGATTAGGATGCCTCCTGGACGCCTCCCTGGTGAGGTTTTCCGGGCACGTCCAACCGGGAGGAGACCCAAAGGAAGACCCAGGACACGCTGGAGAGATTATGTCTCTCGGCTGGCCTGGGAACGCCTTGGGATTCCCCCGGAGGAGCTGGCCCAAGTGGCTGGGGAGAGGGAGGTCTGGGCTTCCCTCCTTAAGCTGCTGCCCCCGCGACCCGACTCCGGATAAGCGGGAGAAAATGGATGGATGGATGGATGGATGAACTAACTTGTGTTATAATAACAAACCAACAGTTGTCGCAACAACATGAGTAACACTTTAAAAACTCCATTTTCAGCTGACTTTATGATTTTAATGAATCTCTGTCCTGAATTCCAAACAGTAGATCATAGAAATTATGTTTTAATATTAAACACAGAAGACATGAAATCATTTAGAACAACTCTCACTAAGAATAAAACATTAAAATGTAAAAATAAGATAATCTAACAACCAGATCAGGAAATCATGAAACAAATAACGTTGAAGGAAGGAAGATTGGTCTTACATCAGTAACTAATCTTAAAACAAAAAAACAGAATCTGGGTTGTCTTTGAATTATTCTGTTTTTTGTTTTTTTTGTAATTTAATTATTAAACTGAGGTGATTTTAAATGAGAACTTTACAGAAAAGACTTCAGTTAAAGGGGGGATGTGGTGTCATGTTCAGATCCACCAGCAGGGGGCAGAGGAGAACTGGAGAAATCACTTCCTGCTCAATGTGACCTTTCTCCTCTCACTGCTCTTGTTGTGGTCATGGAGCACTTCATGTCAGGGTCAAGGGTCGTGTGAGTAATGCGCCATTAGTTAGATGAGGTGAAGCGGAGGAGACCAGCAGTGTTTTATTATCCTGATTGTCCCTAAACACAACAGTAAATTGATGATGGCATATTTAACCCATGCTTTGTTATTTCCTCCAGTATGTATGTTTTTGTATATTCATGGTTTATTGTAAGATGTGATTTGTATAACCCTGTTTTCCTGCAGCATAATTAATTTCTCTCCATCTTATATTTCCTACGTTGAGTCACATATTTCTGTTCCTGGAGGATCAACTCGAACCTCAAAGTGAGATTTATTAAAGTCTTGAAAAATTAAAGCCAAGAATACTTAAAGGGGTTGGCTTCAGGGTGGAAAATCTCATCACTACAACTGAAAAATGGGACATTCTTCAAGCGACCATAAAGTACAGCAGGCAGTGAACGCAGCATTAAAATGACCCAAATATTCTGATGGTAGAACGCTGCTCACATAGAAAACAGACGTTTCACCAGCCATTGTCTCTAAACTGACAGCAGCTCACTTTCCCTTTAAACAACCAGAATAGAGGACTCCATAACTAAATCTGTTTGCTCATTAACAGGTGAGTCAGAACCTCACTGCTGTTGGATCAGAACCAAGAACATAACGCTAAGCTAACCTAGATAAACATGAGAATACCACACACACACACACACACACACAGAGAGAGAGAGAGAGAGAGAGAGAGAGAGCTAGAGAGAGAGAGAGAGATTTACTACTTAATTTCATTTATGCTGAAGCTTATTAAAAGGAAACTTTGCAACTTTTTCATAATTTTAAATCATTTTCTTGAGCCAGTAAGTGTTAAAATGACCCTTTACAGGGTTAATGAAATGTCACTCAGACTCCCACCGCCCTCTGTGGCCAGATTACTGCACTTGCAACTTCAGAGTATGCAGACCGCTCCCCTGAAGTCACGTATCTTGTGTGAAGCTGTAACGCTTTACGGCAATCCATGTTTACACCTCAAACAGACAAGCTACACCTGGTTAGCATTTATTGAAACGTGTTCATCAATTTACCGGTCGATCTACGTTCCTACCCTCACCTATGGTCACGAGCTTTGGGTAGTGACCGAAAGAACGAGATCGCGGATACAAGCGGCCGAAATGAGTTTTCTTCGCAGGGTGGCTGGGCTCTCCCTTAGAGATAGGGTGAGGAGCTCGGTCATCCGGGAGGGGCTCGGAGTAGACCCGCTGCTCCTCCACATCGAGAGGAGCCAGTTGAGGTGGCTCGGGCATCTGATTAGGATGCCTCCTGGACGCCTCCCTGGTGAGGTTTTCCGGGCACGTCCAACCGGGAGGAGACCCAAAGGAAGACCCAGGACACGCTGGAGAGATTATGTCTCTCGGCTGGCCTGGGAACGCCTTGGGATTCCCCCGGAGGAGCTGGCCCAAGTGGCTGGGGAGAGGGAGGTCTGGGCTTCCCTCCTTAAGCTGCTGCCCCCGCGACCCGACTCCGGATAAGCGGGAGAAAATGGATGGATGGATGGGTGTTCATCATGGTGGAGCCTCAGAAGAGACAAAGAAAACATTTAACTGATGAAGCCAAAGTTCGACCACAATAGGAGTCAAACAAGAGTCAGCATTGAGTTTTCTGAATCACGAGAGCTCAGAGACAAATAAGGATTCAAATTGGATGCAGACCTAAAAATCATCCTATTGCACTTGTAAGTACAAATTTAATATGTTTTTTTGTGCATGTTTTAGCTTTCCTCGGGTTTGTAATTATTTCTAAATATGTTTGTCAGGCGGTAGTGATCACGTCCCGTTCCCTCACCAATCATACTATCACCCTAAGACCCACATGGGCTCTGCTCTTACTGGTCAAATGCTCAGTCATTGATGCATTCTCTTCTTTAGTTTGGGTGTACCCGACACGCTACAGTCTTTTTCTGTGGTCACATGATTCCTCCTCTCAGGATCTTTGTCATACTTACCAGGAACTCTGTTAGTCAATAGTAAAGTGGCTAGCCAACATGCTAGCACTGGAATGAGCTTCCAGCACGTGTTTCATGAATGAGTCCATGAATGCAAATTTTACAGTGTGACGTAGATCTGCATGGCTTTTTCTGACCCAAGCGTTTCCCTGTCTATTTTCTATCGGCGGATAATCAGAAAAAAGGGGAAGAAGACTATTGTCATGTTCTGTATGAATGTGAAACTCAGCGTGACCGCTCGTATTTCAAAAAGATCAAGTATTACATGTTTTTTCTGTGAACCACCCATTTAAAGGTCCAACTTCATTTAACTTTTTATAAAGATCTTAGAAAAGCACAGATTCCCTGGAAATAAATCTGAAATGATTTAATGTCTGTTTTATTGAGACAGCCCAAAAGATCTGAGCTAAAACAGAAGGACCTGCTACATTTCATGAGCTAAAAAAGCAGCATTTTGGAGAAGCTGACATTCATTCTGCTCCTACACAGTTCAGGAACCGGTGCCTTGCTACTCTCTGTAAGATGCATATCTGAATCCAGATAAGACTTCAGATACAAGCAACAGCTGCACCGACAGGATGATGAAGATAACATGTCAGGATTACTCCACGGTCCGCTGTGCTCTCCAAATATCTTTGCTCAGCCTCTGAAATTAGCATACCACGACACATCTCAGTGGATCTCAGCATCTGCTTCCTTGCATGACAGATTAGGTGTGAAGACAACTGGGAATGCCAAGATTCTCCCTGTTTGGAAGTCCAATAAAAAGCATCAGTTATATGAAAGAGCTCTTGGCTGAGAGGCCAGTGTGAAAAGAGCAGCATGACGTTGATGATACAACATAATCAGGGCGATCTGTAAACTGGAATCTATTTCATCCAATCATCCATAAAGTTTTGGATCAACTAAGTGTTTTATAATGTTATAATAGAGCTTTAAGGTAATGTCGTTCATGTAAATCACATACAAAAAAAATCCTCATTTAGTTTCCATTACCTTTAATGGGTGATTTATTTTCTTCAAATTAACATTTAAACTCACCTTGTTTACAGTGTTAACAGATAAACAAGAACTAGACATCGGATTGGATCCTGGAGGGGGAAGAAAAAACAAAAGCTGCAGTGGCTGGACCCAAAAGAAGGTCTAGGCCCCGCCCCCTCCATGTAAATCAATCTGACATTTTCTTTACAAAAAAATAAAAATCCACCCCAGGTCATACTTCTAGCTGTCAATGCTGAATGTTCAGACACTTTTGTTTGTGACATGCTTAGCTGGAATTGGTTCATTGATGATTAAACACATATTTAATTCAGTCTAGAAGACGGGACTTTCAGCCAGGTGAGTGGGGTCCAGTCCCAAAACCCACACTGCAGCCTATGGTCCTCTATGGAGTGCACTTGTTGGAAGTGCATGTAAGCAGAATTGGGACAGTGAGCATTGCGTCATCAACCACAACTTGCTGGTCGCTGTTTGTGCTAATTTGCTGCTTGAAAAGACATTAAAACTGAATGATATCAAAACAAGTCATTAAATTACTGGTATGTTTTGTCCAGAAATACACACCAGTACTGTTATCAGTTAACAATGTTTCCAGCAGAGAAACGTTTGACTGTAATCATATATGTAATAAATAAAATATTAAATGTTTCACTTGAAAAAACATATTTCTGGAAATGGAACTTGAGCCATTTCGCTGCTTTCTACTCAAAATTCCCACTCAGCAATGGATTGTGCCGGACTTTGCTCCGATGTGGGGTTTGGCGAAGTGCGGATCAAGGGTGCAAAAGGGGCGGGGCTAAGGTACAGACTTGAGAATTGAGACCCTATAGGGAGCCTAACCCCTTCTTTCCACCGGACGCAAAAGCAGTGTGTAATGAAATAGAGGCGTTTTACCCGCGAGCTCATTCCCAGCTGGGAGTGTTTCAGAAGTGAAATGGGAGCAAAGGGTTCCACACCGCTGGTCCCGCAAAGTCACAAAATCACGGGAGATTTGCAACACCACGCATGATTTCAGAAGTCCACACAATAATAAGCAAGGAGAAAGATGGCTGCATGTATCCAAAAAGGTCTGTGGTTTATTTTCTGTTCTGTCGGCTATGGGGGAAATGACGTACACAGTGGACACGGTTATTAGGAAGTCAATATCAAAATTGAAATTCTTGTACCGTCAGGCTGGAGACTAACTTTCTTTAACATAGAATGGGCTACTACTAGTTCACCTGTTGGATTAATTACAGATTCACTCAGATAAAGACAATACAGTTTAACTTAGAAAATAGAATTTCTACTAAGAAATCACAGTGTAGCCATAGAAACACTACTTGATATATATGTTGTTTGTGTGTGTGTGTGTGTGTGTGTGTGTGTGTGTGTGTGTGTGTGTGTGTGTGCGTGGGTGTTAGTATGGGGGTGTGCATGTGCCTGCTCTGTCTTCTCAACCCCCAGTGAGTCGTGGCAGATGGCTGCTCATACTGAGCCAGGATCCTCTGGAGGTTTCTTCCTGTTAAAAAGGAGTTTTCCTTCCCACTGTCGCTACATGCTTGCTTTGTATGAGGATTGTTGAAAAGACACTGATGCTAGTCAGTGTCTCGATGCAATCTGCTGGGTTCCTTATATAGGAAACATTTTTACTGATTGGCTTAATGAACTATACTGCATTGGAATGCTGACTTTGTGAAGTGCCTTGAGACGTCTCTTGTTGTGATTTGGCGCTACATAAATAAACTGAATTGAATTGAACTTAGATCTCAAAACTAAAAAAACTTCTGGCATCTGCCCTTATACAGTGTCATATAGATTATGCCAGTGGTGCCTGATACTCAGACCTTACCAAGCGGAACCAGGGGAGGCTTCAGACACTTCAGAATAAAATCATTCACTTCCTCCTCTCTGCTCATCCGCAAACACATATAGGTCTATCGGAATTCAAACTAGTCAGCATGTTGCCAGTGGACCTTAGAGTTCAGCAGCTTAAACTGAACCACATGTTCAATGCTGCCAATAACAGAGCGCCCCCATATATGTCTAATGCCTTCAAGTTTAATCAGTCAGATCATAACACAAGGTCCATTATCAGATTCTTGATCATCCCTCATGTTCGTTCCTTCGGTGCAACTACATTTACCTCAACTACAGCCAAACTTTTCAATAAACTATCCAGGGAAATCAGGGTCTGTCAATCGAAGTTGGTTTTCAAGAAAAGGGTCAAACTGCTTTTAATTCAAAAGCTGGCCCAAAGAGAGAATGATGTCTTTGTATATTTCTAGTTCTAGTCTATTCTTAGTCTAGTAACCCTTTTACAGAAGCTTTAAGTCTCTTAACTCTAAAGATGTCACTCTTAGGCACTGATGTTCTGTATCATAACTGTGTATAACTGTGTTTTAGGGCCACACTTTTTGCGCTACCCTGTATATTTAATGTTTTTTATGTCATAACACGATACATAATTGTATTATTAGTTTGAATGCTTGGAAAGCATTCAAACTATTGAGTTTCTCCTCCTCCATTTTTCAGATTCCGTACGTTTTTTGGCATCTAACTAGTGTCACAATTTTTACACTATTTACACAAATTTGGTATCAAACCGTTCAGCTCGTTCAGGTCATTCCGGGTATTGATATCTTCAACCGTTTACGAGATATTCAGCTTTTTCTGCGATTTTTCAGCCCATTGAAATGAATGGGAAAGGCTTCAAATCCTGTTTTTTTCACAAAATCGTTCATCTTTTTGACCTCTTACTTGCCAGGGTTAACTTCAACCTAGAGACTTCATTCAACTTTTAACAAACTCAAAAGAAGTTCAACTATTTTAGTTTCCTTTAGCTTCTTGATATCTTTTACGGTTTTTCTATAATCAAAGGTTAAACTTGAGGTACGATTTTCGAAAGTTCAGGAACGTCTCCTCCTCCCCCCATTCAAAAGAATAGGGCCAAAAACAGACTTTGCTCGACTTCAGACCGTGTCCTGAGAGAACCGTAGAACCGAGGGAAATGAGACTTGCGCTGGATGAAAGCTGACGGATTTTCCTCCGTTTTGATGTATAATTTATGGA
>SSNS01000697.1:159292-215117 GCA_006937985.1 Aphyosemion australe | reverse complement strand
TCCATGATTGTACAGCCCAGCAGGAAGGTGCTGGGATCCTCCAGGAGAACCAGATCTAGTTTCTGAATATTCACCAGAGTGCCTCAGTCTGGGAGGACGATGGAGTCCAGCCATGAAGGAGCAGGAGCTGCACACATGAAGAACTTCAGTAATCTACTAGTGTTTTATTTTCATAAAATGTGGTTTAACTGATCTTCAGTTCAAGTTTCTATGAATCCTAAAATCTGATTGGAGGACAGTTGGTCCGTCAACGCACCATCAGATGAAAAAAACTCAAAGATTGTCAACTTTTTTTTGATGAAATCACAAAACTGGTTTTGTAGGACTTGGACCTAGAACCTGATCTAGGTCCAGAACCTGTCCCAGTCAAAAAGTCTGTAGGTCCAGACGACCTGGAGCGTCACCTCCGAAACATGGACGCAGATATGAGCCTGATCCTCTGTGAAGTTAAAGCAGAGCTGCATTATTCCCTCGTTTAAAGGAGGAAGTCCTCGTCTCAGCTCCAGACCTGGCTGAGATCTTTGAATCTTAGATCAGTTTAGTTGAAATAATCTGATCACAAGATCCTGAGTGAAGTTCACTCTGGTTCTAGAAGTGCCACCACTGATGCTCTTTAAAATGAGCTCAACAGTGAGGTGCTAAATGTATTTCATCACAGAGCTAGTTTAATGTGCAAGAAAGTAATAATTGAATAAATGAAAATTTTATATAAATAAATATCAAAATATAAACAAAACTGGATTTAAAATGAGACATTTTGGCAGCACAAAGAACTTGTTAGACGCATACAGCATTTATTATAATAATTGTAGGCAGACAGGAGACAGAGCTGGATGGTGCTAGTGAGGAAGATGATTCTCAGTCATGGAAGGATAGCCGAGGACTTCAGGAAGAGGAGATGTGGTGGTGTGATATCTTCAAGAAGAGAGAGGTTTCCAGAGATCTGTAGAAAACAAGAATATAAGTTATTAGTTAATTTATTTTTGATACCAAAGGAAAACATATTTAAAAGGTATTTACCAGGTGAATCAGCAAGTGTCACAGGGCCTCCTTCGAGTTGTCATGGTGTAATTTAGCTCCGTGCTCACAGCAAAACGCGTGTAACAATAACCTATAAAACACATACATAGATAATGTTACAACTCTAAGGCTGTAATGAAGATTACATGATGATTAAAAATAGATCACCTTTGCTACACCTGCAAGGCTGGACCAGTGCATTCTTGTAGCTGCCAAAATCAGTCTGACAGCACACCACACTGTGGGAGGTAGCTTTCAAAGATGAGGAGAAGCACTGATGAGAGCAGAGCGGGGTGGAGCCACAGGTTAGAAGATCAGGAGGCCCTGAGGTAAAATGGGATTTTAGTGTGAGTCTGGTAAGTTACTCCTTGGTGCTCTCCAGTGGTGACCAGCCAGGTCTGGGGAGATGTGAGAAACAACAGAACACAGATGGAGTACAATAATATTATTTACAATTATTATTTATTATACTTTTTTTTTTTTTTTACATAGAAGAGTTAGGACAGCTTGCACCATCATTCAGATGGAAGCTGGGATCAGAAGCCGACACCTGGGTCTGTTCAGGGTGGAGAGGCTGCTCTGGGACCTTCTGTAACTCAGATTTCCATCATGGTCCCTGTGTCACAGACACACTGCTGCTGGGAGCTCTGAGCTGGTGGCTATGTTAAAAAAAAACAGCAAATATATTTATAGTTGTTTATTAGAGCAGCAACACGTGTAACAATAATCAAAATCAGGCTCATATCTGCGTCCATGTTTCGGAGGTAAAGCTCCAGATCGTCTGGACCTACAGACTTTTTGATCAGGACAGGTTCTGGACCTAGATCAGGTTCTGGGTCCAAGTTCTTCATAAAGCTGGTGTCAGAAGTAGACCCACATTAATGAAGCGTTTGTTGAACTGATTGAGTTTGGCTGATCCAACCAAGGATTAGATCATCTGAGAGGGATCTGGTTGATCTCCATGGATCAGTTCAGTTTTCGACCTTAAAGGTGTCCTAGAATGCAGTTAATCAACAATCTAAAACAGCTTTGAGCCTCCAAAAAGCATAAGAAATTGTTTTTGGCTTTCATCTGTCCCAGGAGCCCTGATACAGGCCATTCTAAACCCCCTTACTCAGGCCTTCAGTGAAATTAGCTGTTGACCCCTCCCACTCGGCCAGGACATGCTGATTGGTTGGTTTCCCCAGAAGGCCTCAGACACATGCAGGTTTGAGGAGGCGTGGCTCCCCCTTATGACGTGTTAAGGAAGGCTTTCTCAGAACAGGAGGTTTTCTCTCACCCTTTTCAACTTTCTAATTTACATAAAAAGTAGGTCAAACACGGCTTTGACTTTTTGGCATGCTGCTGTTTACCACCCAAGCTGTCTTAGTCAACAACAAGAAGGAACATGTTGGTTTACATTCTAGGTCCCCTTTAAATCAAACTCATGTAGACTAATCAGTAGGGTTGTAACGATGCTTCGAGAATTGATTTAAAATTGGTGCAAACTAGTTTAAATATCCATCGTTGTAGAAAAAAAGAAAATCGATTCACATCGGCCTGCCAGAGACATAAATGCAGATGACATTCAAAATAAATAAAACCTTTTTTGAGCATGAAAAGATTTGTGATAATTTCCATCTCATCTTTAATTACCACCAGGGGCGTAGCACCAAATTCTGGGCCCTAGGTACAAGCCATCTAGGTGGGCCCCCATGCTCACTTGTTTAATATCTCTCGTGCAGATTTTTTGTCATGCTATAAGACAAGTTAATAAACATGATCTTAGTTTAACCTCCATATTGAGCAAATACAAATGCCAGCATAATAAAAGTGAAATCTCAGTGCTTTCTGGAGAGAATGAGGGCCCTGCTGCTGCTGCATCTAAAGGGCCATGAGGTTCATGATGTTAAGCTTTGCTAATACTGATATATATTGTTGCAATAGGTTAAATTGACCAAGCACATGAAGGAGTACTTCTACAGGTATTCTGTAGTCAGTCTCTCTATCAGGGAGGAAATTCTTCCTGAAATTCCTCTTGCACTGTTTTTCCACTGATTCAGCAACTGTTTTACTTGTTAGGCTTAAAATCTCTCTGACCAAGTCAATAAAAACCCTCTAACATATAAGCTGCCATGTTTGTTATCAACCTGAGCCTTGCTCACTGATTTTGATGGGCAAGGTTGACAGATAAAACAAAATCATGAACAAACATGAAATAATGAAATAAATTATGAAATATCTATAAATTAGTTTTAATGAATTAAATATTTTTATGGTTCATGTAATTAAATATTTTAAATATTTAATGATACATTTATAAAATTAATTAATGCTTTAGCTATTTATTGAATTGTGTCACTTTTGGCTCTCCATACCTTGCAACTAGAACTCATGTAATAATTAGACTATGCCTTTTTCCTTCCTCCTTTTTCTTTCTTTCATCATGGGCCATCATTTATGGCCTAAAGTCAGTTACCTCCACTGTGGGCAGCTTTACCTTACCAGAGTTAAAGTAGATCATCTGGGATTAACAAGACAGTTTTTGAGGTCTGGTGCATTCAGGTGTTCGTATAGCATGATGACACTGGCAGCTTCACATTCCTGAGATTACCAGGAATCCATCATACCAAGTTTGTCCTGATCCATGAGTGGGAAGGAGCTGAAATATCCACACAGCGAGAACCTGTTTTTACTGCGAGGTCCGCAAATTTATTGGCGGCGGCCGCGGTAATAATTCTAATAATACTAATGGATTTATAACTGATCTTGATGGTGAAACTAAAGGCGTTTAACACTGAACATGAATGCAGCTTTCAGTCTGAGAGCTAATATCAGCTCAAACTGGGTTCTGCTGCTGCTGCTCACCTCTCTTCTTGAAAATCCTACTTGCTTCTGCTCAATTAACTTTTTCTCCTTCATTTCTTTTCTTTTTCTTTTCTTTTCTGGAAGCCAGGTTTCTCTTTCTTGAGGAAACACATGACTTCCTCCTGCCTCCAGCTCTGGCTGTCAGAGATATCAATGTCTCATAGCTGTAGATGCGGGGTGCAGCCCCTGGCCGCAGGTGTGGACTAAACCACTTTGCACATTTTTAAGGGGTGATAGATGCCTCAGAGACAATTCAGTTATTATTTTAAAGGCAAAATTCTGTTTTTTAACCTCTTTATCCAGGTAACGAGACGTTTATAAAGACATTAAGTTAATCGGGGAAAAAAACCCACAATAAAACATTTTTATTCAAGGCTGTCTCAGGGCCCCTCCCTGCAGTGGGCCCTGGGTAAACGGTACCCTTTTTCCCCCCAGGCCGACGCCCCTGATTACCACTATTACTTTGTTCAGTGTTAAGTTTTGTTAGTACGACAAAAGAAAGTTACAATTTGAAACAAGGACTAAAGGGCAATTGTAAAAAAAAAATTTTTATTTTGCCATAAAATAACTGAAATTAATTTTGTTATGAAAAATCATAAAAAACAGAATCGTGAACTTAAAATCGGCAATCAAATCTAATCGTGGCTTGACTGAATTGTTACATCCCTACTAATCAGTGATACTTGACCCAAGTGGAGTTTGAGACTAGCCCAGGCCCAACTCTCTGATCATTCCTACCTGTCCTGAACCTCTCACCAGGAACATGCTCATTAGAAATAGACGTCCACACCTGAGCAGAAACGATCCCAGTGTGAGCAGTATGGTACTGATCACATAGGTCAGAGGTCACACACAGCGATGGCTGATCTCACAGGAAAAAGAAAATGAGTTGTAAGAATTAGATCAAGTAAAGCAGACTCGTGCTGGAAAAACAATGAGCTGCAGAACGTTTAAAAAGTAAATTCATGAAAAGAGTCTGAGGTCCAAGAAAAGCAACTCCATCTTAACCCCGCCAGGTTATGGGCTCGACACACGGGAGGCGACATCGCCTCTCCTCCATTCATTTTCAATGAGACAAGCGCGGAAAAGCGATAATCGCGGGTCTCCTGCTAAGCGAAACGCGAAAACGTGCATGTGAAATTTTGCGCTCGTGCATGTGTCGTGCACACGCGAGCCAGCGACGCGATCCAAGAAAGTTGAAATATTTTCAACTTTTCGCCGCTGCCGCTCAGACAAGGACCAATCAGCGGAGGTTTCATTGACTGACCAATGAGGGGACAGGATGCTTCTCAGTCAGTACATCTCCGGGTAAACATGGAGGAAAAGTGAGAGACAGCAGGCTCAAATCGTGGCGGTGGCTGCCAGTCACGGACAGCCACGATAACAGCCAGCAGCAGCCGCGAACAGCCAGCAGCAGCCGCGAACAGCCAGCTACAGCCACCTCATTTCCGGCGGCAGTCACGGACAGCCACGATGACCTATGACGATGACAGCCAGCAACAGCCAGCTACTGCCACGTCATTTCCGGCGGCAGTCACGGACAGCCACGATGACAGCCAGCTACTGCCATTTCATTTCCGGCGGCAGTCACGGACAGCCAGCAACAGCCAGCTACAGCCACGTCATTTCCGGCGGCAGTCACGGACAGCCACAATAACAGCCAGCTAAGCCTTGTACAGTATAGGTCATTAGGTATAGAGTATTCACGGAGCAATTTTTCTGTAATGGTACTGATTTTCTTTCAATAAACAAAAAAAAATAAAAATAACAGCCAGCTACAGCCACGTCATTTCCGGCGGCAGTCACGGACTGCCACGGGATTTTCAACACCAGCCACGGACAGCAACGAGATTTTATTATTATTGAGTTTAATTTAACAATTTTATTTACATAACTAGAATTACCACATACTACGTTTGCAACCTTGCAAGGAGAGTTTATTTTTGTTTTATTTGTGTCTTTATGTGATTATGTTGCCTAAACGTGTGACTTCATATTCAATATCAGTACTTCGGATTTAATGATGTTAAAAAACGAGGCTGACACGGGAATTAAAGTAGAAACTCTAGGAAAAATTAACAATCAACCGGTTGCAAGCAATTTCTGGTCTAAATGTCGTGGCTGTCCGTGACTGCCGCCGGAAATGACGTGGCTGTAGCTGGCTGCTGCTGGCTGTCATCGTGGCTGTCCCTAAATTCTTGTTTAGGTTTGTGACGTTAAATACTCTGTTATTATAAGATATACGTGTATGTAATAAGAATATGTGTATTTGTAATACATGATTTTTATTGCTAAAAAAAAAAAAAAAAAAATCATCGTGGCTGTCCGTGACTGCCACCGGAAATGACGTGGCTGTAGCTGGCTGTTATTCTTTTTTTTTGTTTTGTTTATTGAAAGAAAATCAGTACCATTACAGAAAAATTGCTCCGTGAATACTCTATACCTAATGACCTATACTGTACAAGGCTTAGCTGGCTGTTATTGTGGCTGTCCGTGACTGCCGCCGGAAATGACGTGGCAGTAGCTGGCTGTTGCTGGCTGTCCGTGACTGCCGCCGGAAATGAAATGGCAGTAGCTGGCTGTTGCTGGCTGTCATCGTGGCTGTCCGTGACTGCCGCCAGAAATGAGGTGGCTGTAGCTGGCTGTTCGCGGCTGTAGCTGGCTGTTCGCGGCTGCTGCTGGCTGTTATCGTGGCTGTCCGTGACTGGCAGCCACCGCCACGATTTGAGCTCGGCCCTACTGGGAAAAGTTTATACTTGCTGTGTCTGACGTCCCAGAGCTTAACAAGACTTCACTTAACTCTAGCAAAACCTTGTGAGACTTCATATCTACCGCCCATGCATACCTGAAGCAGACGGAGGAGGAACCTTCACTGACGTCAGCTCAGACAAACCGACAGAACTAGGCCTAGTTAGTGCTGACCTGGAGTGGAACCGAGGGTTAACCACAAGTTCAGATAACCCCTTCCTGATTTGTGGGTCAGAAGCTGTTCAGACTGAAGGACTTAGAGACTCGGATAAAAAGGTTTGCATAATCTAAAGAGGTTTAATACGACCTGATTGAAAGACTTAGATGGTTTGTTTCCTGCATAAATAGAAAACCTGAGTTTTCATTTGCTCCAGACAGACAGGTCAGGAGCCTGATCTTTGTGCTCAGACGAGTTCTGCTTCCTTTAGTTTAGATGGACTAGCCAGGCTGGACTCTGAGACAAACAGATTCTTATAGGACAGGGGTGCCCAATCCTGGTCCTGGAGGGCCGCTATCCAGCAGGTTTTGTGGTTTCTCTGCTCCAACACACTTGATTCAGTGGTTGAATCACCTGTGCAGCAGCTCATCAGGCTCTGCAGAAGCCTGTTAATCACCTGCTAATTGAAATCAGGTGTGTTGAAGCAAAGTTAAAACTAAAACCTGCGGGATACCGGCCCTCCAGGACCAGAATTGGGCACCCCTGTTATAGAACATCTGGATGAACACATCTGTCCACATCAGTGTCTGAAGACAAACCTGAAGAATCGGAGGTTTGAGGCCACGTGATTGATCCAAGCACCTGTCAATCAGCAGGACATGAATCGGCTGACCGATGAAGCTGCTTGACTTCCTGTTGCAACAGAAGTCAGCTTGACGGAACCCAACCACGCCAGAGGATGCTGGTTTGGTTCTCATAGGTCTTTGCCAAATCTCTGAATGAGGAATCCCGTTTTACACGCGTCATCAACGCTTCTCCCTTATTGGTTGAAAGTGATCAGCTGTTGACAGATTAGTGTTGTGCTTCCAGTGGTTGGAGGTTTGTCGCCCTCTGGTGGACACCTTGATGATCAACATGCTGCTCCTACTGAAGGTGACAAAAACTTTTCAATGTTTATTACAAAATGCAACAAAACATGTCGACTGGATTTATTCTATCAGCAAACACAACACGATGACGAACAACCTTCAACCCGCCAGAACCAAAACAAACCCACACAACATGGAGCTAGAGGGACAGAACCAGAACATGAACAGGAGGGGCATTTCTAAACGGATCACTGGAAAAGTAACTCCAATCACACGGTCAAATGTTTCTGATGAACTCGAAGAGCAGGAAACAGAGTGGAGGGGGCGGGGCTTAGGTCTGCCTGTGTTTACAGAAACCATTTAATTTTGGTGACAGCTTCTCCTCCAGCTTTATTTTAGACTAAAATATTTAAGTCACAGATCAAGCTGATAAAACATCCTTGACCCAAGCTGGCTTCAGACATCTCTAACGACCAGAGAGAACGCAATCAGCTCCGGGTCTCTGATCCAAATCGTCTTTAAGCAGCTTTTCGTTTGGGATCAAGTTAAAACGTTTCAGTCGACACCTTTCAGACTGGTTGAGGGAGGGGGAGGAGCTTGTGTAAACTGGCGTGTCAGAGTCACGTGACCTTGTTGGGAGCTCGCTGTTTGCTCTGCAGCTTTACTTGAAGAACTGGTGAAGAACTGGTGGTGCTGTCCACTCTGTAACTGAAGGATGAAAGAGGCAGCGTCACCCTAGCAACAGAGGGTTTCATTTTCACTTTTTACATTTAAATAAGTTATATTTTCACAACATTTTGCAAATTCATAAACAAGTGCATTTTAAATCGCCAACACAACAGAACAGGAAGTGCAGTCTGTCAGAGCAGAAGAGTCACAAAACTACAAACATGGCTGCCAGACTCATCTGTGCTGACTTCCCAGCCTTAAAGTGTCAAAGCTTCAACCAATCAGAACTCTGGGAGCTTTTAGCCAATCAAATCTCCCAGACAGAACAGGGCAGTAATCTTGAGCAGAAAGAGGCGGGGCCAATAAGTTAAAAATGACAGAAATATGGACCAAAACACAGGACGTGATCAGAAAACAACAAAAATTCTTGTGCGACATTAAAGGGTCAATAGATCAGAAAAACGCTGAGGCGCTGATGGCTGGACTACCGAATCACAGAAGGTATAGATTGCTGGGTCCATTTCTTTATGATAAGATATAATTTACTGGTTATTGATTTGCTTCTAGCAAACCTATTTTATTCACCGATCATCAGTAATGAGTCAATCAAGCTGACTGGGGAGGTATTCCTGATGTTGGGACTCCATTACCCACAATGCTCTGCAAACTGAGGCGTAAAGGAGCAAAAACAATTCAGTTTCAGTTTGGTCAGGTGTGCAGGTTGGGAAAAGGGGGCGGGGCCTGAACATTAAATTGAATCCTATTTGAAGAGCATATATGGACCCCCCAAACATTATTAACCTTATAAGGATGTCCTGCAGTTATCTACACACAAGAATGAACCAGTTCCTGAAACCTGGATAAGCAGAACCTCCAACAGTTCCAGAACATTTCTCAGTTTGAACTTTCCCAGAGCTGGTCCCAAATTAGTCCAGAACAAGTGAGAGCTGATTCAGAACCAACCAGTACCAGCCAACACCAGTCCACAGCTAATGGGCTTCACTCTGAGTCGGACTCCAGTGGAGCGGTCTCATCCACTATGGGTCTGTTCTGGAGCTTGGTGGCGGCGTGGGCCCGCTGCTCATTCTCTAGGTGGGCCTTCTTGTGGCGTGAGAAGCTGGATGAGTGCATGAAGGTCTTGTTGCAGGCCATGCACATGTAGGTCTTGGTCTTGGAACTGGGAAGACCCGTCTTGGTGTGGAGCTGCCTCCCGCGGCCGCTGCTGTCCGCCACATTGTGGATCTGCTGGTGCCGAGCCAGGCTGGAGGCGTAGCTGAATCGCTTCCCACACTGGCTGCAGCCATGGCGCCTGGTTCCAAGGTCTCCTTCAGCACCGTCCTCAGAGGAGGCGGGGCCTCGTTTGCTGGGTCGACCTCCCCGGCGGCGGCGGTTCTTCTTGCAGAGGGTGTAGAAGTTGGGCTTGTCGCGGGAGCAGAGTTTCAGGCGGATCTTGAGGTCGGAGGAGCTCTCGCCCAGGTTCTCCTTACCAGGTGTGTAGCTGTCCAGCAGTTCCTTGACGTGGGTCACCTGATGTTTGGACAGCAGCGTGGAGGTCCTGAAGCTCATGTCACACTGTGGGCAGGCATAGAACTTGTCAGAACCCTGGGTCTGGATGATAGCGGTGGCCACATGCTGCTGCTGCTGCCGCCGCCTTTTGGTCCTCTTGTTCTTGGTGCCAACTTTCAGTGGGTGGTGAAGGGTGGTCATGCTGGTGCCAAGGGCAGAGTCCTTGGGGAGACCCTTTCCCTTTTTGTGGATGAGGCGGTGACGGGACAGGCTGGAGCTATGGTTGAACTCCTTACCACAGATGTTGCAGGGGTGGATGCGCCGCTTCCCATGCAGCCTCAGGTGGCTCCCCAGCATTCTGCAGGTAAACAAGCACACATTACACATGAGGACGCTTTAGCCCACCCTTAACTCTGCTATCAGAGAACAGCTACAGTAGAGGCTACATGCTGCCACCTGTTGACGACAGATGGAACTGCATTAAAGGGAGACTAGGCAGTTTTTTTTTGGTTTTAGCACCCCCTAGTGTCCGTTTTGTAGAACCAAAAGCAAAGCCAATCTCCTTGCCGTGCGTTCATCTTTTTAACACCTTAATCTAACTGCTGAAATGTCTCCTCAGCCTTCATTAGTGTCTACAGGAGCGGTTCATCACTAAATCAAACAAATCAGCTGTGTTCATGATAAAACATGCAGGAAACATGCTGGAACCAGACTGCAACTCCACGTATGTAAGCTGAACTTTTTCTAAGTCCCAACAGACCGGACCGGCAACTCTGATGTTGCAAGTGGAATATTCTGGCCACAGAGGGCGGTAGGGGCTGTGTGGCCTTTCATTAACCCTGTAAAGGGTCATTTTAGCACATACTGGCCCAATTATGGGACTGTTAGTGGGAAACCGGTGATTCGCTTTGTTGACACCCGAAGGGAAAAGTCGAAAGTGAAAGTAGTTTGTTTTGAAGGCTGCTTATCATGCAGCTGTCCTTTCCAGCATGTTGAATGCCCAGAATGCACACATTACAAGTGGCTGTAGCTCTGCCTTCACCGTCTGGTTTAAAATAGCACCAAGCTGCAGACATTTTAGCTCTCATGAGGAGACACGTTAGCTCAGCGTTGGCCTGCTTGAATCCCCGTCTGCCGTAAATTGTGTGATGTTACTGTGCTGTTTTCGTACAAGAAACAAGGGATACTGATAGAGGAAATTGTTGAGATTAAAACTAAGCCATTGTTATTTTGTTTGAAAATCTATCTCAGGATGAATTTAAAAAAGTCATGGTTGTTGTTTTAAAAGGTTAAATCTGATTTTTTTCAACCCGATTCAGATTTTTTAAAAATCACACGATCGGGCCGATTTCTAAACACGTGATCGGATCGGAGCATCCCATGTCAAATAACTTGTTGCCAGCTGAAAGATAATCACTCATGCAGTAATTATCCAATAGGAGGCTTGTACCTATTGGCTTAGTTAAATCCAGGTGGACAATTTTTTTTTGGCTGGGCAGTGTAACGTAGATGTTATGGTCATCAAGAGCAGCTGTGCGTTGTTTAGCAACAACCAAGATCTTGGAGATGAACGGTAGTTTAGAGATGTTCTGAAGCTGCTATGGAGAGAGCAAGACTGGGTTTTTAAGAAGCGAGTGGATTATAAATAAGTAGGGACCTGACCAGAAACCAGAGATAAAGCTGAAGGAGAGATGCTAGATCTAATCTTATTGATCTATTTAGAATTGAATTTTGTATTATTAGCAATAAAAGAGAAAGATGCATTGATATTCATTTGATCATTGCATTCAAATAGAATCATGAAGTCCCAACCCATCTCTTAACATTTCATTCCTTGTTTGAACAAATAAAAAAATGAATCTTTATCTTTTCCCAGAGAAAACCAGGGTTTGTTAACTCGTCTACATCCCACACTATTTACAGATGGTCGAATCAGGACTTCTGGGGGCTGTGCCAGAAAGCCAGCTAATCCCCAAAACCAGGCTTTCTTTTGAAAATCCCAGTTTAACTGCCCCAAAATGGGTTTTACCAACGTGGCTAGCCTGAAGCCCCTCCCATTCACCATGGTAACACATGCTGGAGAACACACCTGGCAGGCTAGCAGCTAGGTTTCCTGAAGCTTGGTGAATATGATTGGACGAGGCACGTTACATCCCCTTTTTCTTGTTGGTGGCTGGCAACAACGAAGTGGTGCATTAGTGACACCACTGGCCCACAGCGGTAACAGCAGCTGCAGCTTTGTTTTTGATGGCTACAGTATTAATAAATGTGGAGCTTAAACTTAGCCAATCAGCCAATCAAAGGCGATCAGAGGCATATCATGAGTATTAATGAACAGGACTCCAAATCCTGTCGTCTGAGCCAGAAGATCTCCTGTAGCCAGGTTTGTGTAGCATGCAGGAGAACACAAACATCAGATGCTAGTGAGTAGCTGATAATGACTGACCTAAGTGATATTTTGGCAGATGACTAGATTTATCAGCTCTGCTCAACGACTGTGTGGGGATGGGGTTAGAGCGTGTTGTCAGCTAGCTCCGTATCAAAGCACTCAAGCTTCTGGTAGCCCCACCCACAGACAAGCCAAGCAGTCAGCAGACTGAATCGTCACACCTGCTGCAGAAACCGAAGCTCATTCAAAACTACATTACGATATTAATTATGGTCGTAAAAACACGGTTAGAAACTGAATCCGTTAAAAGACGTTGTTTGAAAACAGGTTCTGGAGGTGAAAATTCAGCATACCCACCTACTGCCTTTGAAGCTCATGCCACAGTGGGGACAGGTGTATGGTGCATCCTGATGAGCGGGCTCCAGGGTCCTCTTGGCAAGCGGCGCCGCTCCGGCTTTCCCAGTGTGCGTCTGCTGGTGGCGGTACAGGCTGGAGGCGTGGCTGTAACACTTCCCGCAGTAAGTGCAGCGAAACTGACGCTCATCCGGCTCATAGTCGTCCTCATCAGAGTCAACCTCACCATCCAGCTGGCTGCTGCCTGCCTCCACCAGGTCCTCCTGGTCCTCCTCGACATCCTCCTCATCAGAGTCTGTCTTTATCTCCACGCTTTGCTCCGTCACCTCACAGGGGTACACCTCCTCATAGGGAGCGAAGAAGGCCTCATCCGTCTCGATCTTTAGTTGGTCGGCCGTCAGCTCCGCTGGGTCATCTGAGTCCTTTTTCACACAAGAGATGGTGAACTTGGAGCCCACCTCAGCCCACTTCACCACATACTCAATGGGCTGAGTGTCGAGCTCCACAGTGATGAAATCTGCTCCCAAAGCATCAGACTCAGACACCATCAGCTCCGTCTCAGAGTCCTCCATCCCGACAAGTTCTGCTGAGCTGTACCCAGGCCCAGGAGCAAGTGAAGAACCTAAAGAAAAGGAGAGACAGACCATTAACAGGATGACCAAATATCAACTACCCCACCAACACAAAGCATGTTTACACGCCATCTCACTTCAAAGAATCAATGACCAGCTATTGGTCAATGTTCCATTAGGTGTTGTTCAGCTCTGCATTCTGACCCAAAACAAGTTTTTTAACAGGTTTTACTGATTGATTCACTAGAAAAGTTAAAAACTGATCACGATCCTCTACTGGACATCCAGGAAATTAATCTAAAAGTGTTTCAATTGAAAATAATAATAATAATAATATGGTAAATGGCCTGTATTTGTATAGCGTTTTCTTAGGGCTGGAATATACTTGCTGTTTAACCTTGCGTTGGCGCAGGCAGCAGACAGCGTCTTTGTTCATATACTTGCCTCTACACGGCGTTGCACTGCATGTAGGATTGGAGTGTTCCACTAGGGGGCAAACGAGAGTACTCAGATCAGATAGAGAGTCGGGACCATAGATATGTATATAAACACTAGATGGTGAAAGCGGGAGTCGATGGCGTAGCTAAACGGTGGCCATCTTACTTCAGAGAGCAGACGCTCTGCTCTCAATGGTAGCAGATGGAAGGTGAGTGAACAACTTAAACAAAAACACTCTTAAGTGGTTCCAGTCCCCAAAACATCACATCCCAGACCAGTTGCCTTGACCTCCCACCTGATGAAGACTATGGAGAGACTCATTCTCACCCATTTGCGTTCAGTGGTGAGCCCAGAAATAGACCCACTTTAATTTGCATATAAACCAAACATGGGGGTGGAGGACGCCCTCATCTACCTGCAGCATCGGGCTCTGAATCACCTCGAGATGCAAAAAAGCACTGTGAGGATCATGTTCTTCTACTTCTCCAGTGCCTTCAACACCATCCAGCCGTGTCTACTGCAGCAGAAGATGACGGGTGCAGGAGTGGACGAACATCTGACTGCATGGATAATCAACTACCTCACCAACAGGCCACAGTACGTGAGGCTGCACAACTGTACGTCTGAGGTGGTTGTGTGCAGTACTGGAGCTCCACAGGGTACAGTGCTCTCACCCTTTCTCGTCACCTTCTACACCTCGGACTTCACCTACAACACAAGCAGCAGCAGTCACCTCCAGACGTTCTCTGATGACACGGCCATCGTCGGCTGTGTGTCTGAGGGGGACGACCAGGAGTACAGGTCAGTCATCATGGACTTTGTGGACTGGTGTGAGCATAACCACCTTCGCTTGAACACCAGTAAAACAAAGGAAATGGTGATTGACTTCCAGAGAAACACTCCTCCTCACTCACCAGTAAACATCCAGGGAGCAGACATTGAGGTGGTGGACACCTTTAAGTACCTGGGTGTTCACCTCAACAGTAAACTGAACTGGTCCCACAACACAGATGCTCTGTATAAGAAGGGCCAAAGCCACCTCCATCTTATGAGGAGGCTGAGGTCCTTCAGAGTTAACTCCCAGCTGCTAAAATCCTTTTATCACTCTGTTGTTGGCTCTGTTATTCATTCTGCTGTGGTCTGCTGGGGTGTAGGCAGCTCTGACCGAGACAGAAAGACAACAAGCTAGCTACCAAAGCTAGCTCGGTTCTGGGCTGCCCACTGGATTCTGTTGAGGAGACGTGTGAAAGGAGGATGCTGGGGAAGATGACCTCCATCTTAAGAAACCCCTCCCATCCACTGCACTCCACTGTGGAGATCATGGACAGCTCCTCCAGAGGTAGACTGAGACATCCCAGATGTAAAACTGAGCGCTATCGCAAATCCTTCATCCCCTCTGCTGTAAGAGTGTATAACTCCTCAGTTTAAGCTGCGCTGGTATCATCCTGGTACACAATAACACCAATGCTATATTCATGTGTTCTATACTTGTGCAATACCGGATTCTCATTGTTGTCTGTGTCTCTTACAGTATGCTGCATAGTGTTGGTACCACGTTTGTTTTCATATTTTATTTGTGGTTTTTAGTGATCAAAGATTACAATAACTAGATTACTGCCTATGTGTATATAGATGTATCCTTGCTTTTTTTTATCTTCTTCTAATTACCTTTTGAGTGATGGTGCTGCTGTGACAAGTGAATTTCCCCACTGTGGGATCAATAAAGTTGCATTATTACAAACCTTATAACACATAGGCTTGATAGGACATACTTACACATTTTTAAATTAATGGGTCAAATCAGTCATATTTCACAGCCACATCTCTGGCGTTAATAACAAATCAAACCGTTTGAAAATCGGTTAAAAATGTATCAAGTTAGAGTTATTTAAATAGTACATGCACAATTGACACCAATGTTACGAAAGGAGGCAGCTGTCTGAAGTAAGACGGCCGCCACGTTGCTACATCCCACTCCATTGGCGAACAGAACGGGTGAGCCATCTAGTGTTTATATACATATCTATGGTCGGGACAACCAAAACAAACATGGCGTCAATAAAAGAAATCAGTAACTGGTTAATTTTGATGTTATGGAAGGAAAAAAGACAGAAGCGGTATCGCAGATGGTGTGAAAGACCTCTAAACCAGAGACAGAGTCACCTGTGTCTCGCTCGTTTTGTCAACTCCACCTGCTGGTTACTCGTATATTACAGCGTTCAGGCATGTCGCATTAATTTCGGGGGACGCGCACAAACGCCGCTTCAAATCAACGCAAGCTACGCGTGGCAGCCATTCTAAACACGCGTAAGCGTCACTAAACAGCAAGTATATTCCAGCCCTTAGGGTTCTACAACCTCCCAAGGCGCTTCACAACACAATCAATCCACCCATTCACACGCTGGTGATGATGAGCTACAATGTCGATACAGCTGCCCTGGGACACACTGACGGAGGCGAGGCCTGCCATACACTGGCGCCACCAGTCCATCCAACCACCAGCAGCAGGCAAGGCGGGTTAAGTGTCTTGCCCAAGGACACAACAACAGCATTCTCGGGTGGGAGCCAACGAACGAGCCACCGAACCTGGAACCTTTCAATTACTGGACAACCCGCTCTACCTCCTGAGCTACTGCTGTCCCTAAATATTATAATTAGCTTCTTCAGAGACTCCAGACTGAGATCACATTGTGACTAAGAACTCAAGCCTCAGATCATATAAGGAGTAAAGACGGAGCACGGAGAAATTCCAGCTTGAATAGACTGGGACCAAAAATGGAGCCCTGTGGAACTCTAGCCTCATATGAGATCAGGACTAAAGACATAACTGCTGCCTCAGATCAGACTAGACCAAAGACAGAGGCTTGAGGAACTACAGCTTTAGAACCGATCAGGACCAAGGATGGAGCCCAGAGGAACTCCAGAGTCAGATCAGAATGAGGATGAAGCCCTGTCATTTCAGAACTATGTTTATAATCAGGAATTGACGCCATTTTAACATTAAAAGCTTTGAAGCTATGAATGATGCTATGCCAGATCTGTTAATAACAACATAACAAGACTGGTCCAACTTCTAACTGGAGAAGAACATTCCCATCTTGCAGATTGATTTAAAAAACAAACAAACAAAACCTTTCAGAGTGTAGGTGTTACCATGGAAACATGAATGTTGAAGGAGTTGTAAAAGGGCCTTGATTTTACCGCTCCTAACAGAACAAATATCAGAAAAACAGTTTTTAATTTGAAATCAATAATTTATGGCGTTCTTGTAGGTAAACAGTTAACAGGAAGTACTTGGGTGAACTACTGCAATATAAGCACAAATAATTTGAATACATCTGACCTTATCAAACAGAAAAAAGAAAAAAAAACAGACTACTGGGAAAAAACAGCTGACCAGTAACATTTCTCACTTTGGTATAAATCTGATAAGATAGATGGCTCAAGAGGAAAACTTAAAAAATCTCAAGATTTTGTTGTTTCATGTCATTTTACACACTGATGTTACGTTACTTGATCTGTGGTGAAAGGAGTTCTAAAACAGAGTCCACGCAGAGAAGTCTTGATCCAATCTTAACCAGTAAAAATGTTCCAGGTATCATGTTTAAAATCTCTGAATTGGTTTCACTTTTACTCTGAAAATGAATAAAATGGCATGTCGTTGAAAAATATTGGTGGCTTTGTAACATCATTTAACCATAAAAATCGTGTCTGAAATACATAGGGCGTGGGTCTAACTCTCTGGGGGACGCCATGTTTCCTTCTACGCGAGCTGACTTGGGGTCTTGTGCCTGCCGATGACGTCACACTAGATGACTGGCTGGACATACGACTTATGGAAGTTACGTTACCACATTCGAAAACATTTAGGCGGTAAAAAACATGAATTTAATAACAAAACTGCTCAACTCTTTCCAAAACCTATGTGAAAGAACAGAATAGAAAAAGAGATGCAATATATTTTGGCCGAGTGGTATTGCCGTAGTGTGACGTCATCGGCAGGCGCAGGACCCCGAGCAGATCCGGAACAAACCCCACCAGAAAATTAGCATCAGCACTGCATTCTCTCCATGGAAGGACTTTCAAAGTCTGAGGAGTCACGCAGAGGTCGCATGCTTTCTGCTTGACAGGTAACTTTTACAGTAATGTTTTTTTTAACTAGTGACCCTGAAATGTACGTACTGCCCCCTATCGCCAGGAGACTACACACTGTCACCTTAACATTAAAGCCATACTATGCAACTTTTTCATATTTTTAGATCATGTTCTTGAGCCAGTTTGTGCTAAAATGACCCTTTACAGGGTTAATGAAATGTTACTCAGACCCCCACCCCCCTCTGTGGCCAGAATACCGCACTTGCAACTTCAGAGTGGCGGGCCGCTCCCTGCTGGACATACCTGGCGCTGCAGTCTGCTTCCTGCATGTTTTAGATCATGAACACAGCTGATTTGTTTGATTTAGTGATGAACCGCTCCTGTAGACACTAATGAAGGCTGAGGAGACATTTCAGCTGTTAGATTAAGGTGTTAAAAAGACGAACGCACAGCGAGGAGATAAGTTTTACTTTCGCTTTCGCTAACAAACACTAGGGGGTGCTAAAAACAAGCCAAAATTGCCAAGTGTTCCATAGTCCACAGATATAGGTTTGAAAAAGAGGCTTAATGACAGACATTTAACCTTCAATGACTTGGATCATGTCCCTAGAGCTTTAAATTCCTCAATTTTTGTTTGCATATTCAAAACAAAAACAGATTGCAAACTGGTGAAAACTCATCTTATTAGAACCCTGACTGAATCAGAGTAGAACTCTGGTGCTACGACTGGTTTCACTGGATTCGTTTGTGTCCTGTGTGATCATGAATGGTCCACGTCAAGTCTAAACTCTTGAATTAGCTTAGTAGCTGTGGTATACCTCTAACGCATCAGTGACAGTTGTGGCCCAGCCAACCCTGCAGCCGCTGACCCAGAGGGGCCAGAGACCCATTAACGCGACTAAACCAGAACCTGAAGGGATCCTGGAGGTACTGACCAGGCCCTGATGGGCTCTCTGGGACCCCTAATCAGGCCTGCACAGTTATTACATAACTGTACTGGAGGCATTGACAAATGGCAGTCAATTTAACGTCATGCAGGTGAAGGATACGGGTGACCTCTTACCCCCCCTCTCTAGCTTGGTCACGTGACCCTCAACGTTTTCAGCCATCAACTTAAACCCGCCGGATGCTCCGCTTTGACACATCCACACAGAACTCCGTTCACAAATCTGACATGTTCAGGCCAAGCCGCCCGCCCAGAACCCAACACATGAAGTTCACATGGGTTTTCTTTTATCGCAGATAAAAGCACCCGGTCCCATCAACCCTCTTTTAGTTCATGATACATATGAACACAGCCACATCAGGTTCCCTTCGGTTCCTCAGCAAGAGCCTGCAGAGGGCGGCTGCCAGCCGGGAATCCGTCATTAAAGGCCAAGTCCTGCCTCATTCACAAATTTAAAATCTAATATTTGAACGCCGAAATTATTTAAACATCGGTTGCTTTCGAAAAAGGTCCCATCTTAGTCTGGAAGATCTTTTTCTTTGTCGTACAGCGCAGAGTTGTAAAACAGTCTTTTTGTTGTAGGAGTTCCGGGGATCGGCCCGGCTGGCAGTCAGAGATGAGGAAGCAGGACGAGCTGCTGTCCCCTCAGCAGTAACTATCAAAATAAAGCGGCGGGCCGCGAACCGAGGCGGGATTAGGTAACTCACCGAGATTCTGCGCGGTGGAGAGTCGGTAATGCGTTCAGTTAACCGTCGTTAACCGTGAAATTCACCGGCCAGCAGTGACAATAAACAGGAAGCCGCGGACACGAAACACTGTAGTAAAGGATTAAATGGTCGCCAAACAGCGGAAATACACCGGATTGTTCTTCAAAATAAAAGCATGATCAAAAAAAGAAATTTCAGTTGACGTCAGTGACACAAATTAATCAATTTAAGCAAAATATGTAACAATTTTACTTGATTACTTTAAATTAAACAATGAAACATGAGTGAATAAAATACTTACTGTTAAGAAAATACTAATAAATATTCCAAATCTAATGAAAAAACCTAAGTGAAAATTTTGTCACATTAATAAAATTTATTACAAACACCAACAAATATAGAAAAAATGTAAAGTTACTATAATTTTAATCATTTTAAATATAAATACCATTACTATAAAACGGACGAATCTCAACAATACTTAACACAATTCAGATAATGAATAATGATAAAAAACAAAAACAACTATTTTGAACAGTATTTTTTATATATGTATGTATGTATGTATATAATTTTTATTTTGTAATATTCACAAAACAAAGTAAAACAAAAAAACCAAGCACAAAAATATTTGAATGTGACAGGTCCAGTTTTTTGGTAAAATTAATGATCAGAAGAGACAATAAATTCAATCAATTCACCTTTATTGTCGTTGCAACTTGTACAATGACATTTGCTATGCTCTGTGGATGATAAATACTAAAAGGCTCTAAAAAGGAAAATCATATCTCTGCATCTGTAAAAGAATTCTCACTCAAACACAGACACACATGCACGCACATGCACCCTTAAAAACAACAGTTATTCAAAAATTCTTTGTTATGTACATTTGCACCAGATTTCTGTGACCATGTGGAACCATGTTACTGGACAAATTGTCTCCACTTTCTTCTGTTGGTGAATAGAGAAACCCGTAAATCACCTTACAGAAGTCGCCATGTTGTGTTTTTGGAGCCAGACTCCGAGTACTAGAGATGGAGCTCAAAATAAATAACTAAACTATTAAATGTATGAGAAAACTAAACAGCAGCAAGAAGGCAACAGGATTCAATCCCTGGAAACATGATCTGAAATGGATTTTTGAGATATTACCAAGTGCAAAGTTCCAAAAGTTTACATGAAGCAGACAGAGTTTAAAACTAGAGCCAGCCAGAGGTGGAGCTTCAACATCTGAGGACTTGAGCTTCCTCATTACAACCATTAGTCCAATAATTGGTAGGGAGTCAACAACACAAACACGACCAAAAACCCCAAATCCAACGATGGCAACAAAGGCCAGCGAGAGCACAAGAAGAAACAACACAGATCAGTTCACAACACACTGAGTCTTTTCCACATACTCAGTGCAGCATAACTCCACTCTACACTATTTGGGTGGTTTTCCATTACAACGAGAAATGGCTGTGGTGGGTGGGCTCATAAGAAAATAATCTTTATTCATAAAGCACTTTTCACAGAAACAGATTCACAAAGTGCTTCACAGTACTAAGAGAAACTATAAAACAATATAAAACACACATTATCATACAAAACTCACATAAATACTAAAATCAGACAGCATAATAAACTCATACAAGCATAAAACCCCACGATTACTTAAAAGCCTGTAAAAACAAATGCATTTTCAGCTGTTTCTTAAAAAATTCAACAGAAGTTAATACCCACAAAGTCTGGGGCAAAGTGTTCCAAAGAGCAGGGGCAAATGCGTGAAGAGCCTGATATCCTCTAGGTTTAAATCTAGTACTGGACACAGCCAGTAGCTGGATCTGAGGGAGCGTAGCGGTTTGTCAACAGCTCTGAGGTGTATTCCAGATCATAGCCATGCAGAGCTCTAAATGTAAGAACTAAAATCTTAAAATGAACACTGGAAGCCAATTACGTGCACCAAGAACAGCAGAGATGTGGACTCTTTAACCAGGATTACAGAAAAGCCTGGTGGACATAGATATAGTGTCTTCTAGAACCCTTGAACCCCCAAGGCGCTTTACAACACAAAAGTCATTCATCCATTCACACACTGGTGGTGATGAGCTACATTGTAGCCACAGCTGTCCTGGGGCACACTAGCTACGTTTACATGGGCACAAGTAATCGGATTAAACGCCCTATCGGATCAAAAATTCGTCATGTAAACATGTCAATCAGAATTTTCTGATTCGATTCGGCCTGATCTGAATGAAATTTCATTCCAATTGAGAGAGGTGGTTTTGTCCGATCGTCAATCCGATCGGCGTCCATGTACACAGCCATTCGGATTATTGGGGTAAAATAATGCCCACTGCGCATGTGTGCAACTGCAGCAAGACTTCTTTTCGCCTCTGCGCATGCTCAGGACAGATCGAAAACATGGCGGGCGGTAAACAGAAGTGATCTGTTGCCGACGCTATTTTTTTACTGGAAATACTACGGGAGCTCAATATTACTGAACGTCTCGATGGCCGAACAGCTAAAAATGCCGAGTTATACACTCAAGTGCATCTAAAGATGCAGGAAGCGGGAATTCACCGAAACTAGAGAATAAGCAAATAAAATGCAAGGGAAAAGACGTGCAGGCAAGATGGCGCTTGTTTACAATTTTTCTCCTCCCAGGAAAGACAAGTCTGCGCATGCGCAAGCTATGGTGCGGGCATCGCGGCGTGATCGGATCATTCCAGTTAGTGTCCATGTAAACAGAGATTTGGGATTTCCGATCAACCAAGATTTGAATCGGATTGGGGAAATTTGTCACATGTAAACGTAGCTACTGTCTCCTCTGCCACCATTGCCCAGGAGATCCTTCTTCTTAAGGATGGGAAAGATATAGTTACAGTAGTCTATGTTAGAAATAAATGCATGAAGAATCATTTTCAGTTCTCTCCTAGCAAGCTAAGGTCTCTGAGTTGTTCCCTAGCAGAAATAAACAGTTGTTGTCTAGCTGGTTAATGTGCTGTCTTTGATTCTGAAGAGATAGCGAGGAGATAAGTTTCACTTTTGCTTTCACTAATGGAACACTAGGGGGTGCTAAAAGCAAGCCAAAACTGCCTAGTATCCATTTAAATCCAGGTGGCAATTTTTCTGGGGCCAGGCAGTGTATTCTCATTGACACTATTGAGATGTTATTTTTTCCAAAATAGAAGTTATTTTTGTGAGCCATTACTTCAACCCGGAAATAAAACGCTTGGATTCAATGTAATCCCACCTAGACCCGTGTGAATTATGTTGTCAGGGTATCCCAGAGCAGGGGTGGGGTGGGGGGTCGGGTGCGTCACAAACCAGGTACAATTTGAATGCTACAAAGAGGTCGTTGACAAGGAGGGTAGATATGTGTTAGTTTAAAGGAAAGTTAGAAAATAAACCTGTAATTTTGGCCAATATATATGCTCCCCCAGAAAGTAAGAAACAATTTGACAAAGAAATATCCAATGTGGTGGCTCAGGAATCCAGAGGTGTGCTGATTTGTGGAGGAGACTTTGTCATCCTAAAGCCTAATTTATACTTCTCCGTCAGCTCGAAGGTGGAGTCACGCACACGCATTGACTGAGGTGTTTTCCTATCAGACTTCTCCGTCACCTGGGGAGCGTTGCAAAGCAATTCCCCGCCAGGACAACAGAGGGCGTAGCGCTTTTCTGGGGTATTCTGTCGCTATCACAGTCACGTATCCAGTCTATGATAGTGTATTTACTACTGTGTTTACATTGTTTTAATGTATTTGAGACTTTTTAACACGGACAAATGTTTCCCTCATTCTCCTCCACCTCTTCATGCAGTCGGCACCTCTAAACCCACATTTCCCATCATTTCTGTCCACAAATAAAACGCTTGCTCTGTATCTTTGTGCTCTTTCAGTCACGGATGAATACATTTTCATATTTTTTTACTTTTTCCACGAGGCGTTCTTCAATCTGCTCTGTATCTGCTGCTAGATATCTTCAGCTCTCTTTATTTTTTGAGTCAGCAATGGCGGTGCTGTTGACGTATTTAAAAGAAGCGGTGTCCTGACCAATCACAAGCTTGCGTTCTCCGTCGCTCTTGACGGATTGTTAAAAAAGGGGGCATGTCTCCGTCACCCTCGGCGAGCCCGTCTGAGAGCCCTTGCGCCGACGCAAAATGGTGCTACGTGTCTCCGTACTGACGCAGACGGAGAAGTATAAATTAGGCTTAAATCGTAATATGGATACAGCTACTGTTAAAAAAAGGCAAAATGGTATGACCAAGTTACTGAACACAATGGTACAGGAGGTGGGATTGGTGGATACTTGGAGAGAGCTTCATCCTCAAGCAAAGGAATATGCACATTATTCAGCCACACATAATGTCTGCTCAAGAATTGATTATTTTTTTATGAAATCTGAAGAAATTTATAATGTTATAGAATGTGAAGTTAATTTATTTCATGTTTCAGACCATAGCATGATTAGCTTAAAAATTAACCTGGGTAATCAATACAACATGGAAACTCAACTTGAGTATCTGAAATAAAGAAGACATTAAAAAACAAATCAAAGAAGATATTAAACAATATGTAGAGAAAATTGACACGGGAGACGTGAACCCAGCCATACTGTGTGACTCATTAAAAGCAGTTCTGAGAAGAAAAATGATTGCTTTAACAGAGGCACAAAAATGCATTAGAATGTCGATGTATAAAGATAAGACTGAAAAACTTAACAGTATGAAGGAAAAGCATAAAAATCTATCGGTCCTAAAACAAATTTTGGAAAATTAGAAAAGAAATTAATGAGATTCTTAGAGAAGATGTTGAGAAGAAAGCAAGATTCACAAAACAAAGCTATTATGAATCTGGGCCCAAAGCAGCTAAACTTGCAAGACGGCTGCACAAACAACAGGAATCAATGACGAGAACTAAAATCAGACGCGGACAGCAACCAGTTATACAAGCCAATAGAAATAGTTTGATGGTTAGGAAAGTATGGGTACGGTCATGGCTGCAAAGAAGGGCCAGGCAAGGAGTTTATGATGGTGGCGGTGACGCCTCATCAACAAAACAAGTAGAAGCATTTCCTCCACATTCACATCCAGCTCAGTCTCTGTTTCTTTTATTTTTCTGACATGCAGACAGAAGGCTGCCATCTTGGAATCATGTGAGGGGAGAAATTGGCCACTTGAAGATTTCAGCTCAGCCGACAGCTCGCGTAGTGCGCACACGGCAAGTTTCTGCCCCCCGTGAGGCGAAAAATATCAAACCAGATTTGCACCTAGGCCTGGGACGATAACAAATTTTGCTGGACGATATATTGTCCAACAAATTATTGACGATAAACGATATTATTGTCGACATTATCGAGACCAAAATAACCACTTATGTAATGTTAATATATCATAATAATGCAAGTACATCCTTTAAAATGACCCTGTCTCTCCAAAACAATAAATACAATGGCCTATCCAGTGTCAACAACCTAACTGCACTTGAACGCTCTTGTCATCCAGCGTCTTTGGAGGCCAGAGACAAGGAAAACATATACACACAGGCACATGGCGATATATTGAGGCTGGAAAAATTATTGAGTTCATTTCCATCTATGTACGATATATTGACTTATTGATTATCGTCCCAGCCCTATTTGCACCTCAGCGTTTCGTGAGGCAGAAAACTCTGTGAAAATTAGGCGCACACAGCGAGGAATCTGCTGAGCAAACAGCCGCGAATGACCGTTAGCTCAGCTATTTGCTCTCGTGTGCGGCAGATTAAAAGGACTCAAATTCTATAAATAATGGAGTAAATGGAAAATTTTTGTAAGTGACACACAAAAAACAACTGTAACAACAACTGACTCAACTTGAAAGGTGAAATATGCAATAATGTTATAATTATCCAGACTTTTACTGACGGTTCTGTGTGTATGGTTCTATATGTACTATTTCCTGTATAAAAATAATAAAAATAAAGTTAAAAAATAGAAGTAAATAGTCAGTTCTAGGAACTACTTTTTCAACTACCAACAACTGCGTGTGAAGTGAATGAGTCAATTGTGGCGTTTTACTGCCTTTAATGAGTCGTAACTATAACAGTCAGCTAACAGCAAGACGGCAAACAATCACACTTCCTCTAATGCCAGATGCATATACTGTTAGGGCCGGAATATACTTGCTGTTTAACCTCGCGTTGGCGCAGGCAGCAGGGTGCGTCTTTGTTCATATACTTGCTGCTACACAGCTCTGCACTGCATGTGGTACTAGAGTGTTCCACTAGGGGGCAAACGAGAGGACTCAGACCGGATAGAGAGCCGGGTTTGTGGGTACAACCAAAACAAACATGGCGTCAATAAAAAAGATCAGTAACTGGTTTATTTTGAGATCACAACATAAAAAAAGACAGAAGCGGTATCTTAGATGGTGTGAAAGACACTAGAACCAGAGACGGCGTCACCATGGTGAGTGTGTCTCGCTCGTTTTGTCAACTCCACCTACTGGTTACTCGTATATTGCAGCATTCGGACGCGCCGAGTCACGTTAATTTTGGAGGACACGCACAAATGACGCTTCAAATCAACGCAAGCTACGTGTGGCAGCCATTTTAAACATGCTAAACAGCAAGTATATCACAGCTCTAGTAAAGCCTGCAGCACATGAGAGCCAACAGCTGAGCTACCGGTCATTCGAGGCCGTTTGCTCAGCAGATTCCTCGCTGTATGTGCCTAATTTTCACTGAGTTTCCTGCCTCACGAGACGCTGAGGTGAAAATCAAACCGGTTTGATATTTTTCACCCCATGGGGGACAGAAACTCATTGTGTAAGCACTACGTGAGCTGTCTGCTGAGCTGAAATTTTCCAAGTGACCAATTACAGTGCGTTCTCCCCTCACGTGATTTCAATGTGGCAACCTCCTGTCTGCATGTCAGAAAAATAAACGAAACGGAGACGGAGCTGGATATGGAGGAAATGCTTCAACTTGTTTTGCTGATGAGGCGTTGCCACCACCGTCATTTGATGGTTAGGAAAGTATGGGTACAGTCATGGCTGAAAAAGAAGAGCCAGGCAAGGAGTTTATGACTGCCTCCAGGGATCCTAGTAGTACCAAACACTTGCAACTTCTTAGTTATAGGCGTAACTGTGCTCCTTTGGTTTGGTAAAGACTTTGAGATTTTTTGTATCCATCTCCTGCCTTAGGGCCGGCCACAACTCTGTCCCTGAGAACTTTTAAAAGTGGCTTGCCGCCCATAGTCAGTTGTTTGCTGTCAATTGCACTATCAAGCAAGAGAATGCTCCAGGAACAGCTGTTTTTATGCTCCACTAATCACATTGGTTACAATTAATCAGGTGGAAACCAGTAATCAAGATCTGCGAAGGAGATGGTGTTTACTTCCTCTGATGGAGTTTAAAATTATCGTTTAAGGGTGTGGGGGATCCTGAATTAAAGTGACTGTGTGTATTTTCCCTGGCGATAGGGGGCAGTATATACCTAAATCATTGCAAGCAAACAGCATTTTTGTGTTCAAGTAAGACCTTACCAACGGATAGCCATTAGGGTCAAAAATCCCTAGCAGTGCAATTTTTGAACGAGTACTTCATCAGCTCGTTCAACCTCCAGCAAAATGACATCAGACTCCCTTTTATCACTGGCAACGAGCGGGCTCCCATAGAAGGAAACATGGCATCTAATAAGGCATCGCCCAGAGACTTAGACCCGCTCCCATGTGTTTTAGACCTGATTTTTATGGTTATATGTTATGAAACGGTCAATGTTTTTCAACAACTGGGCATCATTTAATTAATTTTCAACAGCATTTCAATAGATATTTCCAGAGATTAACGATAAAAACCACACATTGTCACTTTAGTACGGTATTTCTTGTTTGTTTTTGTTTTTTATTATTCTTGAACTGTAACTTTGATATTTTTAAATTAATGTTACAGGTTGAATTTGATAGTAAAGCTGGTAATATATTTTTTTGTTTGTGTTTCCATTTAAAGCTGCAATGGCAAATCTGCACAACAGGCTAGCTTTTAAACATGAACACGGTCACAGACCCTTCACCCCTCCCATCGGCTATATTCCCTGGGCCACATCTGCCTGATACCGGAACCCGCATTGCTACAGTTAACAAGATAGCGCTAAACACCAGTTGCTGTTTTCTAGGTCCAAATATCTTTTGTTGTCCGTGACTTCAAATGGTGTTTTTCTTTTTGGGACTCTGGTAGTTTGTCCTAAAGTTGAAGTGGTAGCGGCCGGCTGTTTCTCCTTCTCTGATATTATTGAGCGGAGAACCTCTCACACCAGTGGTGTTCGGTTGATAAATACGTGAGTGTGATGTGAGTGATGTGCGAGTAATGAACGAATCGTTCAATACTCGAGAATCACTTTACTGACTCGTGAATCATGAGTCACAATCCCAACTAGGGATGGGTACCGAATTCGGTACTTTTTAAAGCACCGACCGAATTCCGTAGTACCGACGAAGTACTGGTTCACGTGGTATGAAACGGTGCCTCATTTTGGTACATTTGCTTCATAACGAGAACTTGCGACACAGCAATTTGCCAAGATAGGCAGCAGTGCATGTGCAAGAGCGTAATGTTGTTAGTCACTGCGGACCGGGCCAGCTGTAAACAGAGCTAACGATATGGCAGAGAGGAAGCGCTCTAAAATTTGGGTCCACTTCCATAAACGGGATGGGTTACTAGGTGATGACAACTTCAACAAGACAACTATCTAAGTGAGGCATCATCGTCTAAATCTGCTCCAGCAGGTAAATAAACTGTTTAAGATAACGTTAGCTTGAGTTTAGCTTCCGTTCAGCTAATGGTGTGTTCGCTTTCTCCTCGGAACTCGGAAATTCTGACTAGGAGAAAGTGCTCTAAAGTGTGGCTTCACTTCACTAAATGTGATGGGTGATGATGAAACCAGCGACAATGATCTAAGTGAGACATCATTGTCTTAATCTGCTCCAGCAGCAAAATAAACAGTTTAATATAACGTTAGCTCGATATTTTAGCTTCCTTTAACATTGCTATCAGCTAATGGTGCGTTCACTTTCTGCTCGGAAATTATGACTTCCGAGTAGGAAAAATCGACAATTTGAAAAAGAACGACAAAAGGAATGAAGATACATAGTAAATTTGGTTCACAGCAAAGATGTTTGCTTCAGTTTCATTTGCAGTTTCTAATACATGGTCTCCTCATCATAGTTATTCCAGAGGACAGAGAAGAGGAATAGGAGTACATGGAGCTGGGTTTTAGTTTCTGCATCATTTAGAAACAGTTGTAGTTAAAGGTTTTCATATTGAAGAATTTTGTACAACACTACGATGATAAAATAATAAAACGGTTGTGTGTTATTTATCGTGATGTTTATCAAATATGGTTATGTATTGAGAAAAAAAAATTTAATTAAAAAGGTCATTTAATTAATTATTAAACACTCAAAAGTATCAAAAATAGGTACCGTAAAGTACCGGTATCGATTCGTAGGTACCGGGAATTGGTACCGTATCAATTCAAATGTCAAAGGTACCGATCCCTAATCCCAACTGACTCATTTACTGACTCGTCCCTGTTACTGTTAGCAAACTAATTCCATTAGTAGAAATATATCTAGCTTATCATTAAAATTGTGGTAAAAAACAACAGCCAGTTTCTTAATAAAAACATTTCCTTACCTGCTCTGGGCTGGAAGCTCATTAGTTCCCAGTAGCATCGCTCTGCTAACAGCACATTTGAGTCATTTACCCATAAACATGAATACATAGATGCCCAATGGGCTCAGATCAGACCTCACCTGAACATCACAAAAAAACGTCATTTTTGTGAGAAAAATGTTTTTTTCTGCCAAACCAAGGTACGTCAGCAAAGGGAGCCCTGTTAGCTTAATCCAGAGACAAATATGTATTCTAATGCGGCTCTGACACAGAGGAAACTTTAAATGTTTATAATTATACTTATGATGGACAAAAACCATAAAGTTATGAGTCTGGTGCACGTCTCAGAGAGCAGAGACAAGCCAGAGGGAGAACCGATCGGCCAAAGCAGAGAATGTGAGGAGAAGCAGCGGGGGAGCAGCAGGTGTCTTGGTGAGTTAACGATGTTAGCTTAAACTCGTGTGCTAACATCACAATATAGTACAGATTACTATCATGTAGCAGACAATTAAAATAGTATCGGTCAGTTAATATAACATTAATACTTGACAATAATGAACTAATGAGCGTCTCTCAGCTGTCTCATACTCGTTAATATCCGTTCACGTAGCGTAGTTTAGCACTTTAGAGAGAAAGAGAGACGCCTGTCATTCGGTTCTGGAGCTCCTGCGGGTTTCTGTGAGCTGGATCCGACCCAGAAACTAGCGACTGACCCGCTGAGCCGCGCATCTCTTCTGGTGGTCTGGGCGGCAGTTCTGACATGGTTCTGATGCTGATCTGAGCTCCAGAAATCCACATTTAATTTTTTAAACCCCACCACGGGTCTCTGGAGGCCAGCGCGGACCTCCCTGACCCAGTACCGACCGATGTGGGCTACAGAAGTCCCGTCTTTTCAGCTGCACAAAACGCCCCCAGGCACGGAGATAGAGGCGTTGTTTATCTTATTTGTAAACCCGTGGACTTGATGTCTGGAGTTTCTACAGCCTTCACAAACAATAGTTTATCAAAATGAACACAATCCAAAACTAGTGAACACACGCACTGACTGGATAACACAACCTCTCTACCCTAAAACTACCCACTCTCCACACTGAGCTGAGGCAGCGCCTAGCTTAGAACTCCCTCTGGTTACGTCAGATTTAGAACAAAGCTTAGAAGCTTTGCTGAAAAAGGCCACATTTTACTCAAAAATCTGTGCCGTTGTGTATTTTAAAACAAAATATCCACAATAAGCATTTCAAAAATAGTATTTTTTTGGACAGCATTTTATATGAATTATAAAAAAATTAACCTGCAATTTGCTCTTTAAGATCAAATATGCGAATAAGCGCGAGGTGTTTTGTTTCAGAACAACAAGTTTGACCAAATATCAGATTTTCCATGTTTTTCTTTCGTTTAGTTAGTCCTCATTTTATTACCAACCTCAGGTGTACTCTACATCCCACCAACAATCTTTGGTCTCTGCAGTTTTACAACCACCAGCACCTGCGGGATTTATGTTGGGTCCTGCGTCTTCCCAGTCCTGATGTAGGGCTTTAAGAATCGATCCTATTTTTGCCGGATGGCGGAACGGCGGGCGGCGCACTGCGCTGCACGGCCGCAGTAGTGGAACAGCTCTGATTGACTACAAAGGAACCGTTTTTGCTGCGGAATTCGTGCCGGAGCGGAGATAGTGGAATTTGGGGGTTAGTCTGAAACTTCAAAACACTCTGATCAATGTGAGCAGGGCTTTCATCCAGGCGAGAGGGCAGGGCTTTCATCCAGGCGAGAGGGTGGGGCTTTCATCCAGGTGAGAGGGTGGGGCTTTCATCCAGGTGAGAGGGCTGGGTTTGTGGAGTGCTCAGATTCTGGTTCTAGCAAAGAAACAAGGCTGTTCCAGTAAACAAGATTCCATGGCTTCACTTTTTAGCCACTTACACACTAGCATCAGCCCCGCTCCGCCCACCCACCCCAGCCTGGCTGCGTTTGTTCCACACTGCCTTAAGAATGTGGGCATAATTGAGCACATGGGCGGTCTCCAAAGTTGGCGTGAAAAGTTGGCGCGAAGATATCAGTGATGTCATGAGTGCATCTCCGAGCACATGGGCAAGACAAAAGAGCATGGAGAAGTCCAAGGTGTCTTCCTTATTAAACAAAGGCGTCCTGAGCAGTGTTGTGCTTCTGGAGACTCTCCGCCTCTGATATTGCATCCTGCTTTGCTGTGTCTGGCAGCCTGACAGCACAGTGTGTTTGTGGTGTGTGTGTGTGGTGTGTGTGTGTGTGTGTGCTCCTCACAGCAGAGAGAGACAGAGAAAAACAGCTTCAGTCAGGGGCTTGTTAACTCCTCAGTGTCCAGAATGATAATGAATCGCTCATGCGGGAAGCCCCCACTGGCTGATTCTATCTACCAATCGGAGGCTCCCCTAATGGTAGGTGTGAATTTGAGCTGACCAGTCAGTTGGCAGTCGGTGTGCTGGACCGGCCTGAGGCAGACCGCCTTGGGAAGAGGGCTGAAAATACATCTGGTAGCGAAAATTCCCAGGCTACCCGGAAGTGATAACTCCTTACCCACCCCCCACCCCCCAGGCTGTACTAGTGTGTAAGTGCCAATAGATAAAGAAATAAGGTGGAGCCTCCTGGTTGGTCTTTACACCTGTTGATGGTTTTATGGCTATTGTTGCTGAGGAAGTTGATTTAACGTTACTATATTAACTAGGTACATTTTGTCTTGAGCTGATAAATGACACGATGGCAGAAAGTCAGACGGCGCTCTGAGGAAGACTGAAGTGCTCAGTCAAAACTCAGCAGGTATGAAAAAACCACAACATTTGTCTAACTAAAGGAATAAATCATATAAGTTGATTTAATGATTGATAACTCGTCACAACGATGATAAAGTTCCTTTGGCAACAAGTGACTTCTGGACTGCTTTACAATAAACAGGAACCCTGATGTGAACATGACAGACCAAAGCTGAAGCTGCTCTTGATCCTCACCTTTACCTGACCATGTCACTTCCTGTTGCTGACCTCATCTGAACATCAAGAGTTCCATCTAATTTTACTCTTCACCAAAAAGGAGTAAGAGGAGGACCCGGGGGGGGGGGGGGGGGGGGGGGGTGTCCAGGGGTGTCCAGGAAGAGGAGGAGCAGGAGGAGGAAGAGAATCAGAGCTATGGGAGATTGGGATCCAGTGGAATGATGGAGAAAGGAGGAGGGTGAGTGAAACATGAGGAGGGTGAGAGGGATAGCAGGAGATGGATGATGATGATGGAGAACACAGGAAGAAAGTAGCGGTGAAGCAGCAAATGTTCGGGTCCGCGGTGGGATTTCCGCGGAAGAACCGGAGCTCTGCTGCGTTCAGGGCTTATTTTGGTTCGTTTCCGGTCGGACGATGTTGCTGGGAGTTTGATGGACGGTCCAGTCGGATGTCGGTTCTTCTCCCGACCAACACACACACACGCGCACGCACGCACGCACGCACACACACACACACCGTAGCCTATTTTCAAATCACGGAGCTGTCAGACCCACGAACACTTACAAATCCAACCGGGCGGTCCCGCTTCTGGTTCGGTCCAGGACGAGGTTCTGAGTCGGTGGTATCTCTGCCGCACCTCTGTCACATCCCGACCGTGGAGCGGCAGCAGCCTGAACGGAAAACGACACCGCTGCGGCGTGAAGGAGGAGGCACGTCAGGACGCGGCACGTCGGCGGTGCGTCTGCAGACGGTGCGGCGCAGTGGCCAACATGGCTGCAGCACAAACCGAGACCCGCACTCTCGGGCCCCCCTCTCCAGCAGTGACGTAACAGAGCACACCTTTGGTCGTGTGTTTTCATTTAGCGGTTTGTTGTTTGTGTTGTGCTTGTGTGGCACACTACATCTAATACAGATCTATTTAATAATAATCATGCCTTATTAATCAGTTTAGGATCATGCCTTAAAGCCACAGTGTGTAATATTTTTACTTCTTTACTATCAAATTGTGTATCACGTTCACAAACTTGTCCTTTTACATTAATAATTCTCACAAACGTCTATTCTAAATATTCCTAGTAGCTTGAAATTTTACATTATTTTATACATAAACGGAGGTCGATGCTCCATATGTGCCATCTTGAAATACCGTAGCTGTTTAGGTACTAGCACCAGCTCCGTACGGCCGGGACTGCATAGCTATATTGTGTTCACATCCGGGTAGCCTGGGATTTCTGGCGTCAAACCGGATGTCTTTTAAGCCCTCTTCCCAAGGCGTTCTACCTCGGGCCAAAACCGGGCCGACACACCCACTGCCGACTGATTGGCCGGCTCAAATTCACGCCTACCGTTAGGGAGAGCCTCCGATTAGCAGATAGAATCAGCCAGCGGGGGATTCCTGCAAGCACGCTTCAGTAGCCCTTTTTATAAGACACACCGTGCCGGCAAATCAGCGTAATATTACCGCAACGTGTTTCTTATGAACGCACCATGGCGGCATCACGTTGCAGGAATTTTGTGGCATTCGTGCCGCCACGCTTGGTAGTAATATTGCGGTAATATTGCGGCTTCGCCGGTCTTATAAACGCACATTAAGCCTTGGTGCCACAGAGGGAGGTGTCATGACCACGTGATGAATTACTGCCGAGCTCCGGCCGGAACCTATATTGAAAATGAAAGTAAACACGTGCTTAAGTTTCACTTTTGTGAACAGAATCAGCTGAGATGATCATTTGGAGCGTTGCGGTGCTCCGGGAGCTTCTCTCCATTAGATCTGCAGCTCAGATCATCTGACAGCTCACAGGGATGGTGGCGGACACACACCTGTAGCTGGTTGTTAAAATAAAAACTTAACGAGTGCGGCTTCGATCGCAATAAAAGGCAAGTTATGTCCAAGATACACGGAAGTCCGCGACAGTGCAGAGACCGCCCCCATACCCCCTTTATTCCGCCATCGCGTAATCTTTTATAAAACGGGCATGATTGCGCAACATTACCGCCACGGTCTGAGCTCTTATAAACGACCTAACGCTCCCTGATGCCTCCTCGGCGTTGCGGCAAATTGGCGGCATTGTTTTATAAAAGAGGCTATTATCACTATAGATGCAGAGGAGTTAACGAACCTCTGACTTAAGCCATTTTTCTGTCTCTGCTGTGAGGAGNCGGCCAGGACGAAAACCACATTGCTCCTCCTGGATCCGAGGTTCGACTCTCCGACGGACCCTCCTCTCCAGAACCCCTGAATAGACCTTACCAGGGAGGCTCAGGAGTGTGATCCCCCTGTAGTTGGAACACACCCTGCGGTCCCCCTTTTTAAACAGGGGGACCACCACCCCGGTCTGCCAGTCCAGTGGAACTGCCCCCGATGTCCACGCGATATTGCAGAGCCGCGTCAAACAACACAGCCCCACAACATCCAGAGCCTTAAGGAAATCCGGGCGGATCTCATCCACCCCCGGAGCCTTTCCACTGAGGAGTTTTTTGACCACCTCAGTGACCTCGGCTCTAGAGATTGGAGAGCCCAACCCAAAGTCCCCAGACTCTGCTTCCACCCTGGAGGTCTTCGAAGTACTCGACCCACCGATTCACAACGTCCCGAGTCGAGGTCAGCAGCACACCCTCCCCAATGTAAACAGTGTTGGTAGTGCACTGCTTTCTCCTGAGGCGCCGGATGGTGGACCAGAATCTCTTCGAAGCCGTACGGAAATCTTGTTCCATGGTCTCACCAAACTCCTCCCATGCCCGGGTTTTTGCCTCCGCGACCACCCGAGCCGCATTCCGCTTGGACTGCCAGTACCTATCAGCTGCCTCCGGAGTCCCACAGGCCAAAAAGACCTGATAGGACTCTTTCTTCAGCTTGACAGCATCCCTAACCACTGGTGTCCACCAGCGGGTTCGGGGATTGCTGCCACAGCTGCGGTCAGCCGCCTCGACAATGGAGTCACGGAACATGGCCCATTCGGACTCAATGTCCCCTGCCTCCCCCGGGACACGTTCAAAGTTCTGTCGGAGGTGGGAATTGAAGCTCCTTCTGACAGGTGACTCTGCCAGACGTTCCCAGCAGACCCTCACAACACGTTTGGGTCTGCCAGGTCTGACCGGCATTTTCCCCCACCATCGAAGCCAACCACCAGGTAGTGGTCAGTTGACAGCTCCACCCCTCTCTTCACCCGAGTGTCCAAGACATGCGGCCGCAGATCAGATGAAACGACAACAAAATCGATCATCGACCTGCGGCCTAAGGTATCCTGGTGCCAAGAGCACATATGGACACCTTTATGCTTGAACATGGTGTTCGTTATGGACAATCCATGACGAGCACAGAAGTCCAATAACAGAACACCACTCGGATTCAGATCAGGGGGGCCGTTCCTCCCAACCACACCTCTCCAGGTCTCACTGTCGTTGCCCACGTGAGCATTGAAGTCCCCCAGCAGAACGAGGGAGTCACCTGAAGGAGCGCTTTCCAGTACCCCCTCCAGGGACTCCAAAAAGGGTGGGTAGTCTGAGCTGCAGTTTGGTGCATAAGCACAAACCACAGTCAGGACCCGTCCCCCCACACGGAGGCGGAGGGAGGCTACCCTCTCGCTCACCGGGGTAAACCCCAACGTACAGGCACCAAGATGGGGGGCAAGAAGTATGCCCACCCCTGCTCGGCGCCTCTCAGTGGGAGCAACTCCAGAGTGGTAGAGAGTCCAACCCCTCTCGAGGAAACTGGTTCCAGAGCCAGAGCCATGCGTTGAGGTGAGTCCAACTATATCTAGTNGCACACACACACACACACACACACACACACACACACACACACACACACACACACACACACAGTGCTGCCAGGCTGCCACACACAGCAAAGCAGGATGAAATATCAGCGGGCAAAGACTCTCCAAGGCACAAGACTGCTCAGAACGCCTTTGTTTAATGAGGAAAACACAGTGGACTTCTCCGCGCTCCTTTGACCCGCCCACATGCTCAGAGATGCGCTCATGACATCACTGATATCTTCGCGCCAATTTTGGAGACCGCCCATGTGCTCAACTATGTCCGCATCCTTAAGGCAGTGTGAAACCAACGCGGCCGGGCTGGGGCAGCAGAAACAGTAAATAAAACTTGCAGACGGTTGAAAGCTGGTGTGTGGTGTTTGTTTCCATTTGCCTTTTTGATGCATATGGGCTACTGTAGCTGCAATACCTAATCTGAACTGTGTGGCGCTAATGAGTCAAACATTTTTACACACTGGGGCTTTAATGCCCAGATTTTTAACGTGACAAACATATTTTCTATTCAAATTCATAAATATAGACAGCAGGGGGAAAAGAGTTCCTGTTGCAGAAACCTTTGTGTGTGGTTCTTACTGGTTCTAGCTGTGGATAGGAATGACCTGTGACTGAAGACATCCTGTCTTATGAAGGGGACAGTCAGGGCTGGGTTGAAGACCCACTTTTATGGTTTGGCTTTTAACTCTCGGGGTTAGATGTTGTTGACCTTTTATACAATTTTACGCTGTTTTTAACCTGTTGGTTTTAATTGTCCTTGTTGATTTTATTAGTTTTACTTTGTTACTGTGCAGCACTTTGGTGGCATGCATCATGCCTGTAAGGGGCTCTATAAATAAAGGTGATGATTGATACGGGCTGTTAGGTCCCTGTACGACCAGTGTCAGAGCTTGGTCCGCATTGCCGGCAGTAAGTCGGGCTCGTTTCCGGTGAGAGTTGGACTCCGCCAAGGTTGCCCTTTGTCACCGATTCTGTTCATAACTTTTATGGACAGAATTTCTAGGTGCAGCCAAGGTGGTGAGGGGATCCGTTTTGGTGGCCTAAGGATCAGGTCTCTGCTTTTTGCAGATGATGTGGTCCTGTTGGCTTCGTCAGAACGTGATCTCCGGCTTTCGCTGGAGCAGTTCGCAGCCGGGTGTGAAGCAGCTGGGATGAGAATCAGCTCCTCTAAATCAGAGACCATGGTCTTGAGTCGGAAAAGGGTAGAATGCCTTCTCCAGGTCAGGGACGAGGTCCTGCCCCAAGTGGAGGAGTTTAAGTATCTCGGGGTCTTGTTCACGAGTGAGGGAAGGGTGGAGCGTGAGATCGACAGGCGGATTGGTGCTGCGTCTGCAGTGATGGGGGCGTTGTACCGGTCTGTCGTGGTGAAGAGAAGCTCTCAATTTACCGGTCGATCTACGTTCCTACCCTCACCTATGGTCACGAGCTTTGGGTAGTGACCGAAAGAACGAGATCGCGGATACAAGCGGGTGAAATGAGTTTTCTTCGCAGGGTGGCTGGGCTCTCCCTTAGAGATAGGGTGAGGAGCTCGGTCATCCGGGAGGGGCTCGGAGTAGACCCGCTGCTCCTCCACATCGAGAGGAGCCAGTTGAGGTGGCTCGGGCATCTGATTAGGATGCCTCCTGGACGCCTCCCTGGTGAGGTTTTCCGGGCACGTCCAACCGGGAGGAGACCCAAAGGAAGACCCAGGACACGCTGGAGAGATTATGTCTCTCAGCTGGCCAGGGAACGCCTTGGGATTCCCCCGGAGGAGCTGGCCCAAGTGGCTGGGGAGAGGGAGGTCTGGGCTTCCCTCCTTAGGCTGCTGCCCCCGCGACCCGACTCCGGATAAGCGGGAGAAAATGGATGGATGGATGGATGATGATGATGATGATGGTTAGGTCTAGGTCAGGGGTCACCAGCCTTTTTGAATCTGAGAGAGCTACTTCATGGGTACAGAGCCATATGAAGAGCTACCAATTCTGACCTTTACACTAGAATAAACCAGTTTAACTTTATAAATAATTATAGTATTTTAAAATGGTAAATGGCCTGTATTTGTATAGTGCCTTTTTCTAGGGTTCTACAACCCCCCAAGGCACTTCTCAACACAATCAGTCATCCACCCATTCACACGCTGGTAATGATGAGCTACAATGTAGCCACAGCTGCCCTAGGGCACACTGACAGAGGCGAGGCTGCCAAACACTGGCACCACCAGTCCCTCTGACCACCACCAACAGGCAAGGTGGGTTAAGTGTCTTGCCCAAGGACACAACAGCAGAATTCCCCAGTGGTAGCCAGAATCAAACCTACAACCTTCCGATTACTGGACAACCTGCTCTACCCCCTGAACTCTCCTGCTGCCCTTTTAATGCTCTTTGAAGGAAATACTGATATTTTCACATCTATATCAATGCAAACGTGATTAAAAAAATTAGAGAAATCTGAATGTTGTTTTCCTTTTAATTAATTCAGATGGAACTTCTCTGTGTAATTCAGATCTGACGTCAACACCTGGTTCCATCGCCATGGTAACACTCTGCTCCAGAATCTGAGGAGGTTTATTGTTCCCAGTCTCATTTAATTGTAAAGATTCCCAGAACTTCTGCAGAACCTCAGAGTTGTGAGGAATTCAAACAGAGCTGCAGGGTCACGTAGTGAGAGTGAACAACCACCAGGAGGAGCTCTCCTCCTCTGGATGGTTGGAACCTTCACCTGGTTTCACATCAACCAGCTGATCAGACAGAAAACAGGAAGAGAAGCTGAAAAACAAAAGTCCAGAAAATTCCAAACAAGTAAAACCTACCGCTCAGGTCAGAACCAGCACAGGCCCAAAACACCAACAGGAAGTAGGAAATGGTTGAAATCGTCAGAGCTGGGAGGGGCTGACAGGTTATTGTGATCATGCTGACCTGATCAGCTGATACCTGGTCAATAAGATCACCTGATCTGTCAGGAGCAGGTCATGTGAGCAGTACAAGTGACATTCCAGTGGGAATTCTGTGGTTTTGACTGAAGAATCTGGAATCATAAAGGTAAATAAAATAAATGATTCACGTGAGAGGATCATTAGCTCAAATGGAGGTCTTGGATGTTGGAGAAATGATCAGCTGAGGTTCCTACAAGCGAAGGGAGAAGTCTTCATGAGAGACAGAAGCTGGAGTCTGCTGCCAGTGCCTCCTTATCCAGAAACAGGGAGACTTCAACAGAAGAACACTCAGGGTCCAGTTTTGGAAGTATTACTACCTATATTGCACGTTGGAATGTTTGGGAGTTCTTAAGGAGTTCCTGGTCTGGTCCCATCTGACCAGTTGCTTCCAGTCTCATTTAGTTTTAAAGATTCCACAGAACTTCCATAGAACCAGAGTTTCAGGGAGAGACCCGGGTCAGAGAGGGTGGATACATCCAGTACCGTCTCTATGGGTCAGACTGTTCTGAGATCAGCTGTTTTAACTCTCATAGCCATGTGATCAACTCTGATGCTGCGCCTGGACATCCCATGTAGTGATGCCATCACCCTGCTATCAGCAGGGTCCTGCTGGTGGGTGTGTCTTCTGCTGCTTCAGTTTGGTTTTACTGATAAAGTTCCAGTGAATTCAGGGTGGAAACCATCTCCTGAACCGTCTGACGGATCAGTACCTCTGGTCTGGTTCCGTAGGTTCCATCACTGTACAAACGGTTCCACTTGAGTTTATTATGATGGCTTTCAATTTGTTTTTGGGCCCAAGTTCTGCTGTTGAGACCCGTTCCGTTAGTCTGCCGTCCCGATTACAGGAGCTCACCCAGACAGGGGAGCAGCTCAGAGCCTGAGATCAGAGATGTTCTGGACCAACTGGACCTGATGGAGTCTGGATTCTACACTGATGTGGTTTAACAGTCCAGAGCTGACCCAACCCAAACTGGGTCTACTGGTGGTATCCCTCTAAAAGACACTGCTGAGTTGAACTAACCCAAATACCTGCAGACAGGTGTCCATCAGATGAAGAGAGAAGAGATGATGTCACACAGGAAGTAATTTCAGGTCATTTTATTTTAAACATAGCAGAATCAAGCCCCGCATCAGTAAAAAGCACCAATCAGCATTGACCACTGAGTCATGTGACCAAACGGCAGGCTGCCCACTTACAGCTGTCTGCTCTTGGCTAAAAGCATACGACAGGTGTGATAGCTGTAGTACACCTATGTGATGTCATCAGGCGGAAAAAAACTAGTCAGATCAGAACAAGATAAAACTCCTTTATTCAGGATCCATTAAAACAAGATTTTTTTCTAAACTAACCCCACCCACTTTTTTAAAGCTCCACCTTGTGACTGACTCCACCCACAATGAGACAGGTGTCCAGTTCTGAATCAGGAATGGTGGGCGGAGCCTCTGGGTGATGTCAGGAAGGCGGCGGTGGTGATGTGCGATCAGCGATAAAGTGATGTGCAGAAGAGGAGAAGCAGTTCTCTTTGTAGTCGTCATGGTTACATCTGGAAAGAAACAAAAAACAGCTGCTATAGGTGTGTGTTGGTGTGTGTGTGGAGGGGGTGCCTGCAGGTAACTCACCTGGATGGCAGCTTTGTGTAGCCACTTGTCTTTGTCTCCGCCCACTTTCATACAGGAGAACAGCTCACAGACCGCAGGCAGAACCAAACACTCCTGAACAGGAAGTAAACCATCAGAACACAGCAGGTGCACTCAAACACTGAAGAGTTGTGGGTGGGGCTCCATCTACCTGGGTCTGACTCCTCTTCTTCAGGAGCCACTTGTTATCCTCCTCAGCTGGACGGGCAGAACCTCCTGAGCCAGGACTCGTTTCAGGCAGGACCCAGTGGTCTGGGACCAGAGAATGCTGGAATGGGGACAGAGAGCTGTGGACCTTCTTGAGGTTCTCCTCAGGTCTCACCCAACCCGTTAGAGGGGAGGTCCTGCAGGAGGAGGTGCTGGGATGGAGCCAGGCCTCCAGGATGGCCTGCACCTGCAGACAGGTGACCGTTACTTCCTCTATCAATCACTTAAATCAACACCTTCCTGATCAACTCTTACCTTTTGCTCCTGCTCTCTGTGAAACGGAGTGGGCAGAGCCTTCTTGGTGACGGGGACGCCATTCTTGTCCCGCCCCTCCTGCTGCAGAAGCCAGCGGCTCAGGGCCTCCTTCCCACAGTTCTCCTCACACACGCAACTGGCATAGGTGGAGCACGGCTCGTTGGCCTTGCAGGTCTGCTGCAGCGGCGCCACCTGCTGGAGCCATGACTCCAAGGGGTCCACGGGGGCTGGGTAGGTGGGGCTGAGTGGGGCTGAGGTCTTCAGGCACTTGAGCTGGCCCAGGTTCTCGATCTCCATGGCCTTGGTGGTCTGACAACAGGAGGAGCAGTCTGTGGGGGCGTGGCTAGCCTCCACCAGCCATTCACTGGACAGCCAGGTCTCCTCGAAGGGCTTCAGCACACGGCGCCACCGTTCGGCATCAGACGCGGTCTTCATGACAACAGTGGATGGTGTTACAAGCCAGTCAGTCAACTCCACTTCCTCTTCATCAGCAGAAAAATCGGCGAACTCAGACTCATCAATCTTCTCGATGGAGAAGGTGGAGCTGCAGCTGCTGCTGGTTCGCTCCCTGCTGACCTGGTTTTGGTCCCGAAGAAGCCACGCCTCCAGGTCTTTGAGCTGACCCCAGGCCTGCAGAAAGTCCACAGAGGCCAGGACTGGACAGGAAGTCTGCCATAAACAAAGTGAGAAGTCAGGTCCAGCAGAACCTCTGGTGAACTCATCTGTGCTTCAACCGTCAGGTTTCTCACCTTGCTCTCTCTGGCCAGCAGCCAGTCCTGAGGGTTCTTGCTAGACTGGTAACCAATCCCAGGGCTGCTGGTAGCTGGACTGTTTCCCAGCAGCCACTCACTCAGAGCTGCCGTCTCTGACTTCTGAGCAAACAAGAACATTTAAAAAAAAGTTCTGCAGAACCAGTGAAAGGTCAGGAGGTCAGGAGACTCACCTGTTGATCTGTGAAGGGACAGCTCTGCACCACTGCGCTCTTAGGGGGGCTGTTCTGACAGGACACCTCCTCCACCAGCTGCCAACAGAAGAAGAGAACTGGGTCAGAACAGCATTCAGACAGCCAGGTTCCTGTGACAAACAGGTTAGCGTTACCTGAGCAGTGATGCTGCCGAACGAGGTGATGGCCTGCCTCAGAGAGCGTGTATCAGCGTGGAAACTCATCTCAGGCGTTTCCTCAGGTGTGAGGCTCAAAGATGACAACCTGGACACACAGTAGGAGAACACAAACGCCCCTGTTATAGCTTCTGTTCCAACAGGTGAGTCAGAACAGGTGTTTATACAGATTTGGACCTCCTGCCTGCTCTCACACACCTAAACAAACCCCATCAGGTCAGTGTGAGAGTGTGTGTGTGAGTGTTTACTTCTCCATGCAGGCAGTCAGCTGGTTATTCAGGTCGTTGCTGCTGTTGGAATTCTGCAGCTGATGTGTGATGATGTCAAACTGACCTCTGAGCTGCAAAACACAAACCCAGTCTGTGAACAGCCTGTAAACCCAGTCTAAAGGCCAGACCCACTGGTCCCAGTCTAGAGCCAGTCCACTTACCCGGTGGAGCTGGTGCAGCTGCTGCTGCAGCGTCTCAGTCTTCACTTGTTCCAGCAGATCGATTTGACCCAGAAGCCACACCTCCCTGGATCGCAGGGCCTCTTGCTGGCGGCTCACGCAGCTCTGGAGTTCCAAGCGCACCTGAAGGCAGAGCCACAGGTGAGACAGAACCCTAACCCCAGCAGGAAAAAACACATTCACTTCCAAGCTGGACATTTGAGCCGGTTCCAGAGTTTGTTTTTAATAAAGCTTCAGGTTCTGTTCCCCAGCAGAAACTAAATGTTCCAGAGACTGAGGAGGTTCTGAAGCCAGAAGATCAACAACATCTGGAGCCAAGTTCAGTGCTGCCACGAACTCAAAGTTTTAATGCGACCAAAAATCAAATGCATTCCAGACCTGAAGTCAGATGTCAGTCTGAACCAGAACCACCTGTAGAACCAGATGGAACCTGGACCAGAGGAGCTTGAAACCATAAGAGGTTATCAACCCACCTGAGATTTACCTGTGTGGAGACGACTAGACCTGCAGATCCAGGAGTCCAGCACCACTCTCCCACCCTCTCTCTCCCCCCATCTGTTTTATACTGTCCGTCTGCAGTCTGCACCCCCCCCCCCCCCCCCCCCCTCCCGTTTTACACAATGACTCAACCTGCCTCCTCTCTGTGCACAAACATGCACAGTCACACACACACACACCTGCAGCAGGTGGTTTTTGGTTTGTCGGACCGGGTGGATGATGTCAGCGCGGTCACCGGGCCTCCAGCTGCATCTCAGACTTCTGGTTTCAACACAAACCTCAGATTGTGGCTCCCTGACCGTTAATCTGCTGTGAGGATTTTTCTGCTCTTTAAATAGAACCAGATCTTTACCAACCGTTTCCTTGGAAACGAGACAGCAGCAGTTCCTGGCAGCGCACGGTGCAAAAATAAAGTACAGGAGTGAAAGAAACGAGTAAAAATGAAGGTTCTTACCTCACGGGCGTTCTCCCTCAGCTGCTGCTCGGCCTTCAGCACACCACCGATGGCCTTCTCCAGCTGATCCTGGGCCTGCTGGCACTGGTTCGACCCACCCACTGCTGCTGACTCCACTGGTGCCATCCTGAACAGGAAACACTACTGTCAGTTCAGACAGAAGTAGAACTCGGAAGATTCTGAGTCGTTTAACCTCCTCTAACAGAGCCAAGTCAGCCTGAACATGAGCACACCTGAAGGATTTACCTCCGAGGTGAAACAGCAGCAGCCAGGATGGGTCCAAACTCAGTCGACCCAAACAAAGAGCATGACTCAGCTCAGCATCACCAGCTGGCTCAGCTGTTTGTGCGCTGCTGCATTGTGCTCGGTGGCTCACCACCATCCACCGGATTAAAACAGTCATACCAGTAAACCACACGCACCTGTACACACCTGGACAGCAACATAAACACTCCAGCACAGCCAGGTCCAGATTAGCTCAGCAGGTCTAAAGTTGTGCAGAAGCCCGTTAATGAGAAGACCAGTAAAACCTGCAGGACTAAAGTCCTTCTGAAAAACAATGGGTGGTGGTGGGTGGATGTGGCTTCAGCAGCTCCTATCAGCTGTGGGGAAGTGGGCGTGGCCTGAGCAGCAGCTATATCAGCTGTAAACAGTCAGCTGATGTCAGCTTTGATAACAAAGCAGCCAGAGCTCAGACCAGTACAGTTTAAAGACCTTCATGTTAACCAGTCCCACTTCAAAAACAGTCTCTCAAACTGACCCTCAGGGGCTCCTGTAGTCAACATGAAGTTCCTCTAATCCCCATAAAACACACTGTTCCTGGAACGGTCACATCAATAGTCCTGGTACTCTGACCTGACCCATTTCAACCTGGACCAGCGCAGAAGGACCAGTCAGCAATTACACCGAGCATAGACAGCAGATCATCTGTACCTGTCAGCAGGACTAGATGTTCCCACTCAGACCCGAAAAACCACCAGAACCACCTCTAATGGACAGGTGACCCACCAGGACCCAAAAGAACCGAACCAGACTAAATCCTCAAACACCCAAGTCTTTCAGTGCTGCAGTAAACGATGCAGCTGGAGCTTTAACCCGGATCAGCTGCAACGCGTCACAGGTTCATGTGTTCTCGCGATATTTTGCGCGATATGCCTGTCCTCCATGACAGTCTGCAAGGCCGCACGTACTTTGGCTTGACACACACACACACACACACACGACCCCGGTCACCCCCATTCAGTCACTCATTAACTTTGAGCCATGTGACGAGCCCTCAGCGTTTGGTATTTGCGTCCCGGTGAATGTGATCGGTACTGTGAGACCGACATGACAGTCCACGGCTCACTGGGGTCGCCGGCTAAAGGCCCAGAACGCACATAGAGCCCAGACAACCCGACTGAAGTACGGGAGACGGATTTTAGTCTAACGGGAGACCACGGTCATTAGAAAACGGGACAGAAAGTGCCAACCCCAGTTGCCCCAAGCCCGACCCACACTTCTATGAACAGCACAATTTACACATCTAACGCGTTAACCAATTACATCTTTATGGACACAGGAACAGACAAGAGAAGGAAACCCACAAAAGCAGCTAACTCCAAGCTAACAGCGTGTGTGCTAACCGTATCCGAAGGGGGAACGGCTCAAATTACCGTGTGGCTTTGCTGTTGTGCCTCGACTTCGATGCCATATAGGCCCCGGACCGATTTTCTGACACCACAGATGGAACAATGTTCGCGGAGAACCGACGTTTCCCCGGACATCCACCGAGAGGATCACGTCACGGAAAGAAAAAAACTACACATACTTATGAAGTCTCGCGATAACTGCAAGAAACGAGTAAGAGAGGGCGAGGCGGCCCCCTACTGACGAAGAGAGGACGTTCGTGTAACGACACCAGAGCACTCAATGTCTATGAGAGCACATGTGCAACAAAATCCAGCAACCAAAACCAGTGCTTTTAGAGCTTAGAGGCAGCTCACTCTACAACCTGGGACCAAAGACTTACAGCTCTGTCTCCTAGGTTAGGTTAGGTTGGTAGGTATAGCACCTTCTTAGGGTTCTACAACCCCTCAAGGCGCTTCACAACACAATCAGTCATCCACCCATTCACACACTGGTGATGATGAGCTATAATGTAGCCACAGCTGCCCTGGGGCGCACTGACAGAAGCAAGGCTGCTGAACACTGGCGCCACCGATCCCTATTCTGAGCAAAATCTTCTCATATTTAGGTGGTATTAATCTTTTAATTAGATTCGATTTTGATATTGATAAATTACCTATTAAACTTTTTGCCTTCCACCGGCACATTTTATTATATCTTGGAGACTAATCAGCAAATATAACTGCAGTCCCCACAGGGCCTTGTGGAATTACTGTTACATAAAAGTCAGAAATAAATCAGTTTTTGTACAAAATTTTATTTGGTCAATTACGCACTTACTAAATGATAAGGTATCATTTCACTCAAAGATTTTAATACTAAGTAATACCTGCAGATAGAAAAACAAAGGATTTAAAAAAATCATGAAGGCTATCCCTCAAAATATCACATGCTAAGTTTTCAAAGAGAAGACAAAGTAGAAACGATTATAAAACAGCAAAAACGTTGATCAGAGGCAAAGGCTGTTCCTATACACACTCCAGTCCAGAAGGGGGCAGTAATGCACCTGACGTTGTTTGCCAACCCACAGACATATACGTAGATGCCCAGTGGACTCGTGCTGCCGTAGTGGCCGTCCGCCATCTTAGATGGGTCTCCATTCGTCCCCCAGTGCTTCATTTTACCAAAGACCGCTCACCCAGCTGAAACACACATTTTATCAAACTTTTTCACAAAATCAGACACATGGTATTGTAACAGTTGCTACTGTCACTGCTGTAATACAGTATGTCACCACAGGGTGGCAGCACTTGTATATATAATCTGTTCTTCTTTGTTGTATGCCATCTGTAGGAAAATCTCCTGTGTGTACGCAGAGTGTGTTCTCCTGTAACGTGCGGTAAAGCTTATCTTTTCATTCCTTTTGCTGACCAAAATAAATCAGTTATTTAGAAATATTAAAAAGTCGTTGTTCTTCTGGACTTCACTCACAACTCTGCGCGGCCGGCTTAATCTCCGCCCTGCGGTACTTTACAGTATGGCATGATAATTAAAATATAAATATACTTAAACAAAATAAATGAAAATATAAAATCCCATCAGGTAGGCTAGAAAAGTCAATAGTAATCCCACGTGATCTGTACGCCGGTTGTTGAAACCGTAGGCTGCACAAAAACGGGCATAGTTGCTCACTCTGCATTTACTTTGGACAGTGGGGAGACCCATCCAATATGGTGGCGACGCTGTTACGCTCTGCAGCGGCCAATGGGGCGTCTACGCATTCACGTCTATGTGCCAACCGCCATAAAAAAGGAAGGAAGCTTCATTCAGTGTGGGCGGAGCCTGAACTGCGTCATCTACAGATAAAAACATCAAAATCCGACTTGTTCGGTTCGAGTCCAGTTTCAATCAGACACAGACCCTGCCCGCTGGAGATCCGTTCACCCCAACACCGTGACCCGCGAAGCGGCTGCGGGTAACATGTCTGCGGGCTCCAGGAACACGAACACGGAACCGTGGGGAGAGTTTGACGACAACCTGATCCAGGTGAGCTAAAATGCTAACCTGACACATACACTAACACGAGTGTTGTTGACTTCTTCATACCTAACCGAATAGATCACTAGTTGATTAATTATGAGAGAGAACAAAGGTAATGGCAGCAACAACAGTAAATACAAAGATGGGAGAGTAAAGCCAGCAGAGTGAGATGTAGTCACTCCTGCAGTCTGAGCCTGTAGCAGCGTACAGACCTTGGGTCAGTGAAAGGAAAACCGACAATGGTCACAGAAATAAAGTAATAAATAAAAATTCTATGAAATGTAACCAATGAAAGTCAGACATTACTTGTCAGCCATGCTTCAGTGTAATTATTAAAAAAATAAACTCATGGAACAGGCCTGGACAAAAATATTTATTATTACTTTTGTCAGATTCAAGTTTTTTCTGTGACCATTGTGGGTGTTTCTTTCATTGACAAAAGGGTATCAATAATTTTGTCCACGTCTGTAACTAAAGGCATGAGCCAGGATAACCCAGTATGTTGTTTGTGTTAGACCAGACATCTCCTGGACAACGGAGCGGTCTCCCATTGATCATCCACTCAGCTGAGCAGGACATTGGTTAAGTAGTGTTCTGATTTGTCCTTCCAGGGTGGTGGCTCAGCTGTCATTGACATGGAGAACATGGATGACACATCTGGCTCCAGCTTTGAGGACGTTGGTGAGATGCACCAAAGGATGAAGGAGGAGGAGGAGGTGGCTGCAGAAGCCGCTGCAGCCGAAGACGATGGCACAGATGATGGCGAGTTCCTGGGGATGAAGGGGATAAAGGGTCAGCTGGGTCGACAGGTGGCTGACGAGGTGAGTGCAGCCAATCAGGTGATCTGTCTTGCTGGCCAATCAGAGCTGGACTGCACCCATTACCATGGCAACAAAGAACCTAGTTGATGGAGTCTAAACAGAGTTTACCCATCCATCCATTTTCCTCCACTTATTCGAGGTCGGATCATGGGGGCAGCAGCCTAAGCAGAAAGACCCAGACTTCCCTGTCCCCAGACACTTGGGCCAGCTCCTCCGGGGGAATCACAAGGTGTTCCCTGGCCAGCTGAGAAACATAATCCCTCCAGAGTGTCCTGGGTCTTTCTTTAGGTCTCCTCCCGGTTGGACGTGCCCAGAAAACCTTACGAGGGAGGTGTCTAGGAGACATCCTAACTAGATCTCCGAGCCACCTCAACTTGCTCCTCTTGATGTGGAGGAGCAGCGGATCTACTCCAAGCCCCTCCTGGATGACTGAGCTTCTCGCCCTATCTCTAACTCTAAGAGAGAGACCTGACACCCTGCGGAAATTTTTTTTTCGGCCGCCTGTATCTGCAATCTCATTCTTTCAGTCACTACCCATATGGGAGGGCAAGAACGTAGATCGACCGGTAAATTGAGAGCATCACCTTCCGGCTCAGCTCTCTCTTCACCACAACAGACCGGTACAACACCCACCTCACTTGGGGGGTTGTAGAACCTAAAGAAGGCGCTATACAAATACAGGCCATTTACCATTTGCCAACATCAGCTGACTCGTCCCCGTCTGAAATGAGGCTGATGAGGGTGGTGTCATCTGTGAACTTGACCAGTTACACAGACTGGTGGTTGGAAATGCAGCAGTTGGTTTAGAGGGCGAAGAGGAGAGGGGACAGCACGCAGCCTTGGGGGGTCCCGATGTTGGTGGTCCGAGTGTCTGAGACATTCCTTTCCAGCCTCAAGTGCTGTCTCCTGTCCGTCAGGAAGTCGGTAATCCACCTGCAGATGAGTTCGGGCACGTTCAGCAGGGGCATCTTTCTCTGTAGGAGAGTTTGACTGACTGTTGAAGGCGGGGCTAAAGTCCACGAACAGGATCCTTTCATAAGTTGTTGGGTAGTCGAGATGTTGTAGGGTGAAGTGGAGAGCTAGGTTGATAGCATCGTCCACAGATCTGTTGGCTCTGTAGGCGAGTCCAGAATGACGCCTGTGATGTGTTTGAGGTGGGACAGATCCAGGAACTCGAGTGTCTTCGTGACAACTGATGTCAGAGCCACAGGTCTGTAGTCACTGGGTCCAGTGATCCTTGGCTTCTTGGGAACTGGGACTATAGTGGAAGTTTTGAAGCAGGTGACATGAATCCAGAGAGGTGTTGAAAATGTCTGTGAAGACTGCAGTCAGACACATGTTGTACTTCAGTTTAAATGATAAATAAAAATGTGAGTTTAGCTTGTAAAAATTGGTACTTAAAAAGTCTACAAACCAGACGTGTCATATATGATGTCACAGCAGAGTCTCTTCTCCCCCAGTTAGCTAAACTCACAGACATTTCATTTCTTCTTCTCCGTGTCTGGTTTGATAATGACGACGAGCATTTGTAGTCTGTTACGTCTTTTCACACAAAACCTAAAATAACTTTTGTCACCATTCAAAGATGAAAGCTTTCTTTGCATCAAAGTGTCTTTAAAATTCACAGACATCATGTTAAATCCATATCAAACGGGATGAGAAAATAACTTATCCACTCCCAGTCATTTTACTGGCAGTAGGGGACCAGAAGTAGATGGGCGTGGCTTAGGCGCCCTATAAAAAATCAGGCTCACTCAGCTGCTTTCTGATCAGTTGATCTGCTTTTACTGAAACTCACTGTTGCTTTGTGTTGAACATTTTCATTTCGTTCGTTTCCCTCCATCAGACACGGTCAGCTGGAGTTATGCGTTTTTAACCGGTTGTTTCCTGGTTTTCATCCTGGCCGTGGAACACTGGACCAGCTCTATACCCTTGGGGGGGTCCTGGAGGGTGCGTGGGATTTCGCCCAACCAATCTACATGTGTTTTGTGGATTTGGAGAAGGCGTTCGACCGCGTCCCTCGGGGGGCCCTGTGGGGGGTACTCTGGGAGTATGGGGTACCAGGCCCTTTGATACGGGCTGTTAGGTCGCTGTGTCACCAGTGTCAGAGCTTGGTCCGCATTGCCGGCAGTAAGTCGGGCTCCTTTCCGGTGAGAGTTGGACTCCGTCAAGGCTGCCCTTTGTCACTGATTCTGTTCATAACTTTTATGGACAGGATTTCTAGGTGCAGTCAAGGTGGTGAGGGGATCCGTTTTGGTGGCCTAAGGATCAGGTCTGTTCTTTTTGCAGATGATGTGGTCCTGTTGGCTTCATCAGAACATGATCTCCGGCTTTCGCTGGAGCGGTTTGCAGCTAAGTGTGAAGCAGCTGGGATGAGAATCAGCTCCTCTAAATCCGAGACCATGGTCTTGAGTCGGAAAAGGGTAGAATGCCTTCTCCAGGTCAGGGACGAGGTCCTGCCCCAAGTGGAGGAGTTTAAGTATCTCGGGGTCTTGTTCACGAGTGAGGGAAGGGTGGAGCGTGAGATCGACAGGCGGATTGGTGCTGCATCTGCAGTGATGGGGGCGTTGTACCGGTCTGTCGTGGTGAAGAGAGAGCTGAGCCGAAAGGCGAAGCTCTCGATTTACCGGTCGATCTACGTTCCTACCCTCACCTATGGTCACGAGCTTTGGGTAGTGACCGAAAGAACAAGATCGCGGATACAAGCGGCCGAAATGAGTTTTCTCCGCAGGGTGGCTGGTCCCTCCCTTAGAGATGGGGTGAGAAGCTCGGTCATCCGGGAGGGGCTCGGAGTAGACCCGCTGCTCCTCCACATCGAGAGGAGCCAGTTGAGGTGGCTTGGGCATCTGGTTAGGGTGCCTCCTGGACACCTCCCTGGTGAGGTTTCCCGGGCACGTCCAACCGGGAGGAGACCCAAAGGAAGACCCAGGACACGCTGGAGGGACTATACCTCTCGGCTGGCCAGGGAACGCATTGGGATTCCCCCGGAGGAGCTGGCCCAAGTGGCTGGGGAGAGGGAAGTCTGGGCCTCTCTGCTTAGGCTGCTGCCCCTGCGACCCGACTCCGGATAAGCGGGTGAAAATGGATGGATGGATGGATGTTTCCTGGTTTTCCCTGGAGGTCCACTTTGAACAAACCTCTGAACGACACCAGTCACATCCAGGATCGAGAGACAGGAGCAAGTTTGTCTTCATGGCAACCTTCTCCTGCATCTTATCATAACACTGAATCCCTCTTGAGAACCTCTGAAACACCTAGAGCAGGTGTGTCCAACCCTGGTCCTCCAGGGCCAGCACCCTGTATGTTCTATGGGTTATTTTTCTTCAACACGCACTAGGAGCGAAGGATGGAAACCAGCTAGGTCTTCTTCCCCATCAGTTTGTTCCTCCTCTTCATCACAACGTCTGATTCTTCAGTGGGGGATGCATCTTTTTCAGAATCAACCTGTTGATCACATCATCGGTATCCTCTTTTCACCAACACAGTTAAAAAGCAGTCGACTTTGATGAGTTTAGCCACCGAGTATTTCTGCTGTTCTAATGAAATTATGTATGCTGCCTTTGACCCGCCATGTCAGAGATAAGCCCCGCCCACTCTGCCACAGCTGAAATAACCTGTGTTCAAACTTCAGGTGTGGCAGGCGGGTAAGCGGCAGGCCTCCAAAGCCTTCAACCTGTACGCCAACATCGACATCCTGAGGCCATATTTTGACGTAGAACCGTCGCAGGTTCGCAGCAGGTAGGCTGGCTTTCTACTTCCTGTTTTCTATCAGCTGTTTCCTACTTCCTGTTCTAACTGAGGCGTAACCTCCTTAGGCTGATGGAGTCCATGATCCCCGTCCGCATGATCAGCTTCCCTCAGGTACGGTAGAGTCACCTGCACACACACAGCTTCTTAAGGTCAGGTGTTCCTCCTCGGACTTACAGTACTTCCTGTGCAGAAGGTTGCAGGTGAGCTGTACGGACCGCTGATGCTCGTCTTCACTCTGGTGGCAATCCTGCTGCACGGCATGAAGACATCTGGGACTGTCATCGTAAGAACACACACACACACACACACAGCCATAGATCTTATTAAATCTGTTGATCTGAGATCATTTAATTGTTTAACCAGAACATGAAAGGTGTGTGTGTGTTCCTGCAGAGGGAGGGTACTCTGATGGGCACGGCCATCGGGACCTGTTTTGGTTACTGGCTCGGCGTCTCCTCCTTCATCTACTTCCTGGCTTACCTCGTCAACGCTCAGATCACCATGCTGCAGATGCTTTCCCTGCTGGTCAGTACCAGGACCATGTGGTGCACTCCTTTTTTTATTTCCGTGTGACAACTGAGACTACTTCCTGTGTCCCGTTGCCAGGGTTACGGTCTTTTTGGTCACTGCGTCGTCCTCCTTGTTACCTACAACATCCATTTCCATTTGCTGTTCTACGCCATGTGGCTTCTGATTGGAGGACTGTCCACGCTCCGTATGGTAGGATGGTATTTCCCATCAGGCCCTGAGGGTGTACTTCTTCTCTGGATTCATGTGTTTGTGTTTCTCAGGTAGCGGTTCTGCTTTCTCGGACCGTGGGTCAGACTCCTCGTTTGCTGCTCTGTGGGATGTTGGCTCTCCTGCACATGAGCTTCCTGCTGTACTTGCACTTCAGCTACCACCAAATCCTGGAAGGTCAGAACCAGAATCTGGATCAAATCCGGGGTCAAGGTCCTAAACACGGGAAGAACCCCAGTCAGAATCAGAAACTTGTTTATAACCCAAACAGAACTGGGACTAAAACAAGTGTTAGAACAGGACAGAACCGCGGTGTTGCCTGGCCTCTGCATTCCTGGCTCTAGCCCCGAACACATGCACGATCATGGTACGACCAATCAGAGAGCAGAGGCGGGTAAATCCTCCGTGTTTCATTGACTGACAGCCCAGTGTCTCTGATCTCTGATATTGTTTCGAGCAGTTCCGAGTACGACAGAAAATGGACATCAGACGATTTTTAGACAGAAATAATAGAAACAATTCTTCAGTTTTGGTGTCTGGCTGTTGGTGAGAAGACCCTGGGCCAACACCTGAGCCAGGCAAACAAACAAGTAATTTAAATCCCGTATGTCTTCAAATATATATAAACATTAGGCAGAAGCTGGTAACGCTAGCTTGCTCCGTGTCTAAGTGGTCATTACATGTAATCAATCAGAAAGTCTGCCTTCTGGTTTTAATCCTGAGTGTTTCTGCTGTTTCAGGACTGCTGGATTCTCTGGAAGGACCCAACATGGCTCCCATGCAGCGGGTGGTCCGCGACGTGCCTGAAGTGACGCTCAACGCCACCATGAGGAGCCTGGGGGTCCTGCTGAAGGCCCAGTGAAGGGGTGGGATGGGGGGGATGAGGGGCCTTCTTAATTTATCTAATACTTTATTTCACACACTCTTAAAACTTTATGGATTTTTACAGATCAATAACTTTAAAGATGACTCGTCTCTGTTTTGTGTTTAAGTGTTTGACAGACTAGTGGGAATCTCAGATTATCTCTGTTCTGATAAAGGTGTAGTTGTCTACTTGCTAATACTCATCCTGTAATAAAGTATTCAAGTATTTCTACTTTGTGGTAGTTTTACTCTTCACAAGCTGGTTAAAAAAACAAACAAACAGGATAAAACAAACAATTTGAAGATATGAACATAGTGGCATATCTGAAAAACTATATATTCATTAAGGTTCTCATTCAGACGGAGGTGCTGTGTGGGCTGTTGGTTTTGTGTGTGTGTGTGTGTGTGTGTGTGTGTGTGTGTGTGTGTGTGTGTGTTCACATCTGGCCTGGCCTAAATCTCACTGGCTGTGCTGCCAGTTTCCCGTGTCCATAATGTGTCACATTTTTCTATCAACTTTTTTTTCTTTTTTTACAAATCACAAAGTTTGCGTAGAAAGTCACGTACTCAGTTTTCAGACCCCATTTTGTGCGTAAGAAAGCTTTATAAGCGAGGCCTCTTGTTCCCTGTGGGCTCTAGTTCAGACCTGCTTCACCTGGACAGGTGTGGTCAGGACATCTAACCCTGCTATAAGACCAGCAGCACCAGTCTGGACTTCCTGCTACTGATGGAGAGGTGGCTGAGCTAGTGGTAGAACAGCCTAGAGGTGATAAAAGCATGGGTCATAAAAGAAATGTTTATTTTTGGTCATTTCACTGATCTGCTTTACCAGGTGACTGTCACATCTTTAACAAACAAAAAAAAACAATGAAAGGTTTCTGACAAGAGGAGCAATGAGAAGCAAGAAGGCCAAGGGGGTCGGTTGCCTTATCCAAATGTTCGATTAGTTCCTAAAAACAGTTTTTATGTCATGTTTTAATTTATTGTCAGGAAAGTCTGAGCTATCAGTCTTGGAGATGGTTTTTGTTCCTGGTGGTTTTATTCTGAAACAGGAGATTCTCTTAGATGGGTTTATTTTGAAGTTCAGTTTGTTGGAGGAATTTTGTCATGCCAGTGGTTTAAAGCCTTTATCTTGTCTGTCAGGTGACTTGGGCATGGAGAAGTTTCACAAAAATCAATCATAATATTTCTGTGTTGGACTGTGAAAAGAAAAGCTTAAACAGTTTGAATCTAACAACAAAAATGCAAGACAAGAGGGAGTGTTAACGCTTAAATCTGGTTTTATAAAGCAATCGCCTGACAGACAACGTTCACCTGCGAGTCTGTGCGCAGGATAGCAAAGCCCTTTCATTTATTTGGCGGGAAGCAGCCGGAAGTAGCTGAAAATTAGCTGCAGAGACGAGAGGAGTCAGGATGAAGATTTATTTCTGTGGCAGCATCCGCGGTGGCAGAGATGATGTGCACGTGTACCAGACGATCGTGCATAAGCTAAAAGACTACGGGAGCGTGCTAACCGAGCACGTGAGCAACCCGGAGATGAGCGATACAGGTGTTACGCACGCACGCACGCACGCACACACACACACACACACGCGCGCGCACATACACACACACACACACATCCTTGTACTTATCTCTTAGTGAGGACCATCCATTCACTTCCATTAATTTTTGTTCATGTTAGTGACTGTATTATGCCTAACCCATACCCTAATCCTAACCAGAACCAGTGTTGCTGTATTCCTAACCCTAGCCTCAACAAAAACTTAATTCACACCAGACCTCTAAACCCAACTGGTAAGCTTTTAAAAAAAGTGAGGACCACATAAATGTCCTCACTTTGAAACATGTCCTCACTCTGTTGGTATGAGTTTTTGGTCCTCAGTATGTAGTAAGTACAAGAACACACACACACACACACACACACACAAAGCTTCCGTAATGTCTAGAACATAAGGACACAACAAAAGAAGGGTTGAACTGTAGAAATTATGGACAACCCTCCGTGACGTCACCCGTAGTAGTAGTAGTAGTAGTAGACTTTTATTGCAGACTCGTGGTCCAAGGAATACATAAAAATAAAATACAAAATAAAAAATACAAAAAAAAAAAAAAAAAAAAAAAAAAAAAAAAAAAAAAAAAAAAACAAAAAAAAAAAAATGACCTTAAAAATAAAGACACGTTAAAAGACCCTTATCCTACAGAAGACAGTCATACCAGTGCTTCCATATTCTAGAGGTGTAGCGTACAGCACTATATCTCATGTTAGTCAGTGTTAGGATGACACTGTTCTCTGACACATTCAGACGGCATATAAATGTATACATAAAATTTCTTAAAACAGCTTTCAATGTGCTGACCCCAGCAGAAACAAACAATTCACTGGCACTGGTCCATCTGGGCTTTTTTAACAAGAGTCTTAGTGCATCGTTGTAAGCCACCTGCAGTCTCTGAATACTGGCTGTTTTATAGTTCCACCATAAGTGCGCTGTGTACAGTGAGGTACAGTATGCTCTAAACAAGCTTAGTTTGACTTCAGCAGAGCAATATCCAAAATTCCGACACAGTATGTTTGCTTGTGCATATAACATTCGGCATTGACGATAAATGTCCTCATCATCTGACAGACTGTCTGTCAACACGTGACCTAGATATTTCACTTCATGTGAAACACCTAGAATAGAGCCAGACAACTTGAAGTCTGGAAATCTGATACGTTTGTCCTCTTTTGTTCGACAGATCATGATTACACTTTTAGCAGGATTAAATTTTACATCATGCTGCTCAC